>JARFNW010123861.1:349-12427 GCA_031763155.1 Dirona albolineata
CAACTTGTCATTCTAGAACCCGCCCCCCCCCCCCCCCCCACACACACACATTTCCCAGTGGACGTGGCACGGCATCAATACTGAATGACCAACCCTCGTGTCCGTCGTAGTTGAATCTCACATCAACCTGTTTGACCTGTCATGGATTGACACTGGTCATCGGTTTAAGGACGACAAGGGGGATTTCACATCTAGATTCTACTTTATACCCGCCACCGGTTGACCCAACTATACCTAGATGAACTACCGTGGACACTCATCATTGTTTTGTTTGTTTGTTATCTGTTCCCTTTAGTACTGTAATTAAACAGTGTAGAGACCAAATCTGTGTCTGGCCGAGGACAGTGCACAAGGCGGAAGGCATCGATGCGCAGACCTAGCTAAAACGTATCCAGGCAAAGTGCAAGTATGCGCCCCACTAGTACACATGGCCTGATACACAGCTGGGAAAGCTGGAAAATCTATGGATCAAGATTGTTACGGCAAGCAGGGAATCAGCCCATGGTGCTGTCATTGTTTTTAAGAACGACAAAGAGAATGTCACGTCTAGATTATACTTAATACCTACCACCCTCTGATTGACCTCACTATACCCGGTTAACCTGCCATGGACACTGGTCATTCTAAAACTCCTCCCCCCCCCCCCAAACCTTACCCAGTGGACGTGGCACGGCATGAATACTTGATGACCAACAGTCGTGTTCGTAGTTATTGGATCTCACACCAACCTGTTTGACCTGCCATGGATGGACACTGGTCATTATTTTAACGACGACAAAAGGGGAATTTCACATCTAGATTCTACTTTATACCTATCACCACCGGGGGTCAACCAACATGGTCAACAATACTTGATGACCAATTAGATTGATGAAGGATCGTGATGAATGAATGAATAATTTACCTCTGATGCCAAATCTACCGCCTTGAGTTCATACCGGTGTATCACGTGAACAGCACTCCCCCTCGGGGAATTCAACTCACCCTGACCAGCGGGACGGAAAAATACCCCCCACCCCCACACCACCATCACCATACAGACACATACAGACTCTTTGAAAAAAAAACTTCCAGGGGACGTATACATAGACCATACGTTTACTGTTAGAACATTTTGGGCACAAAACCTTATTGCAGTGAATTATACTCACAACAGCATTGCAGGATTCATTGTATCAGACGTCCATTCATCATCATGTAATATTTAAAGTATAAAATTGTGCCCAAAAAATGTGCTGAGAGTTAACGTATGGTCTGTTAATTTACCGGCGCAGGGGCCGTATACACAGACTGCACGTTAACTGTTAAGGCATTTGTGCAGGGTGAGAATCACTATATACTATAATCACGGGTGGCGGATTAGTCACGAGAGTAGTGTGGGCTGTTTTCTGTTTAGGTCAGTTTTGGTCAGCTCCGCATGTGACTAGCAGTTTAAAAACTTATTATTTATCAAGTTTTTAGCCTGCTAGTCACATGCGAAGCTGACCAAATCCGGCAGTGGACGCCCGGCCTTACGGCGGGGCGGAGTTGCCGTGGCAGGCATGGGTTCGATTCCCCCGGTCGACGAAAATATTATTTTTTCTATTTTCTGTTCTTGTCTCTCACTGGTACTGTTACATTATCCCACTATCATTCTGCCTATGATCACGTTTTGTTGTGAGTAGAATTCAATACGATTTGACGAGTGTGCCAAAATATGCTAACAGTTAATAATGTTTGGTCTGTGAATACGGGCCCAGACTCCAGGCCTATTCCACCGTGCTAAACGACGTGTGTGTATTGGACAGCCAGGGATTTCATAATATGTAGTGAATATATAATTACCTAAACGTGCATTGTGCTTTATGGTAATGGGGTTGTGTTTTTTTGTGTGTGGCTCAGGTTCTGTGCCAAATGCCCTTCCTGACGCAACCGCAGTTATAGTGTGAAGCAAGTATCAAAACAAAAATCGATCAGCTAACAAGAAGAGAAAGCTTAGACTAAAACATAAAACACAAGGATATCCTACAGAACGCACGGCGTTGATACTATCAGCCTGGGATCACTGAGTAATATTGAATATTGATATCGCTTCTTGTACCAAACAAGGTTTATTGGCACAGGGGGCTGATCCCCTGCTTGCCTTAAACATCTAGATTCATAGATTTTCCAGCTCTGTATCAGGCCATGTGTACTGGAGAGGCACAGACTTGCCCTTATTAAGGCCGGGCGTCCACTGTCGGTTTTGGTCAGCTGCGCATGTGACTAGCAGGCTAAGAAACTTATTATTTATCAAGTTTTTAGCCTGCTAGTCACATGCGTAGCTGACCAAAACCTGCAGTGGACATCCGGCCTTAGTAGCTGTTGCAAATGCCCAGTCAGAAGGTTTGAAGGCGTTTTGTGGTATCACCGACGTCAGCGTTAGTAAGAAGAGTTTTGTCATATCACGTCAGTATGGTGCATAGTGACAGAGTGAATAGCTACAAAAGCAAAACATATTAGTGTTAGTTGTTTCTGCTATTGTTGTTGTCGTTTATGTTGTTTTTGTTGTTGTTGTTGTCGTTAAGTGCCACTGATAACTTTAAGGTTGTTTTTCAACAAGTTTTAAAATTTACCTCTTTTCACAAAACGTATAATATGATATATTATGTATAATTTTAAAATGGCATCTCCTACTTTAAACTCTTATCGAACATCCCCAAGGGAGAACCTGAATATTGAAAGGGCAGCTGCCATTACCCTCTTGTGGATTGTATTCTTAAAACGTATAGTCTAGTTATAATTTTTTGGACATTTCATTTTGGAAATGTTCGATAGTTTCAACATCTCATGTAAGTCATATAATTTGAACTTGCGATGTTGAATTGAACTTTATCGATTGAGGCAGTCTTCTGCCTATAACAACAATGCAATATATCACACAAGCATACCAATTATAATATCATAATTAAATAAATAATAATGATAGAAAGTGTAGGGGCCAGCCATATGTCAAGCTCTGGATGGTGCACATGACAAATGGAGATAAATCCAAATGAAAGTAATGCGTGCAATGCCCGAAACAGACAAAAGACAAGACCAGACAAAAAGACAGCCGACAGAGTGAATAGAACCAATGTCTTCTTTTACTGTATTCATCGCTTGTTAGTACCACATTGCGGCGCTGCTCTGCGGCTGACGCCTGGGTTATTCCGGTCTACCCTCGGAATAGACCCTAAAGACAAATTTCCCCCTGGAATGAATAAAGGGAATTTTTTTAATTTTTTTTTAAATTTATTTATTTTTTTAATAAAGGGAATTTTATTTTTCCTGATAACGTTATTCCTGGTATTCTATTGAAATATACATTAAAAGACGAATCTTTATAACGAAGAAGGAAGTAAGGAAGATAATCGCATTGTTTTTGTTTGAGCCAAGTCGGAGATAGGACAAGAAAGAAACGACAGCAGACAACAGGGAATACCCGAAATGGTTCAATTTCTAATTGCGTTTTTTCAAATGGACTATTGTTGATTCATGGAACATGTTTTTTGTGGATTTTGATTTTCTTTAGATTGAGCTTAGGACTGTATTTATAATAATATAGAATCTACATAGAAGTTTTATTCTTTCTTGTCTGGCCTATGCTTGGCTCACCTCAGTGTCCAGTCCAGTCTTAGACTCCGAGTCAATCAGATACTCAGTGACAGTTGACAGTCAGTGGGCCATTTTTTTAAAAGCTCGAAACAATCTAGATCCTAAAAGTAATTGCCTAGACCTAGATACGATTTTGTAGTAATTTTACTACCCTTACTATCTAATACGAATAAATCAATTATTATAAAAGTCTTTTACTTTTAATACTTTTATCAATTTTCAAAATAATACTCAGTGATAATAAATAGAGATGTCTATCCACTATCAGTAATGTTTACAACAGTTACAGACTGTAAGTTACAGTGAACAAGTGAATTTTTGGGGCATAAAACTGTGTTAGTATTAGTGTTGGATGACACGTCATATATGTTAGACTGGATAGTCATAACCAAAAAGAAAATTGCAACTGTTAACGGTAGCAGTGAGCCCTCAGCAAATGAAAGCCTGAGAATGATGACGACTAAATACTCAATAAAACGGCTGGAAATTTCCATTAAAAATTTCATCAAGGTTCTGTCCATCGCCTTGGATCGACTTCAGAAACATAGCGCCAACATCAGACGGGTAAGTTTCAAACAAGAAGTGCTTGTTCTTGTTTATTTAGTTGTGCCCCTGTGTCGAAGTGGTTAGACTGCTAGCATGCTAGGGTTGATATTATGAGATAACGGATTCGATTGCTCGCAATACCAGGCAAGATGTTCAGTCCTTTGGGAGTGACTCTTGACACACTCATTTTTCATCTAATTTTCTTATTTTGTACTTTGTATGTTAAAAGCGGACTGACTGAGATTAGAGTGAAGCGGGAGCACAATATTAACAGCCATGTTTGACCAGAAAAAGCTAACAAACTACAATTTAAACTTTTCCTCACAGATCTCATTTAGGGATTAGAGTTGAGAATAGAAATCACTGCTGCAGAATAACTTGCTACTTTCAATTATAATTGATTTTTAGCTGTAACAAAAGAATCTCATGGTTGCAGACGAAATAAACGTAAATCAGTTTTGTCACTTTTCATCAGGTAAACAAAATAAATGGCTTGAGCTTTGACACCTTGTAATTCAAAGATTATATATTATATTATTTATTCAAAAAATGTTTCATACCAAAATCTATCTTCTATGATTAGTGTGTTATAGTTATAGTTTCATCATAGACATGGCGAAAAGCGAAATTGAAGAAAAATGGAAATTTATGGCTTTTCTGTCTTCCGCAGCTAACAGACATAGAAGATTGGTCAGAACTGCACAGAGAGCAAATCAACGCAACACGGACTATCCAGCAGATAAAGGCTAACATTAGAGAGATTGAAAAGGCCAGAAACCAGGTGTGTATTTTGAAAATTTGTTCTGTCATTTTTATCAAATAGGGCCCATAAAATGTATGGGCTACGTTAGACGTGTTAAAATATAGGTTGGTTTGATATGTCGTTGACTAGAGGTATGTTTTCATTTTTGTTGTTATTGTTTTCATGTATTTTCCAATGTCTTGTTTCAGGTCAATGATGAAGACCAACAGGAGTTTGACGATCGTATAGCGGAGGTCAAGGCCAAAGCTGTTGCAGCGATGGAAGAGTTTATGGTGTTGTTGAGTAGAGAGACGGCCGCAGAATTGAACGGCGACAGCAAGTCACATGGTAATATATTACAATCACAGAGTGCAAACGTGACATTTTTCAACACATAGTTTGCAGTCCATTATCTGATATCTGCAGACATTATAAAACAGTGCATTTGTTTTATAATGTCTAAGAACAAATATAACACAAAACATGTATATGCTAGACCTAGATAGAATATTAAACACTAATTGAAATAGTGGATACCAGCCATTCTAATTGACTCGCAAATAAAACGAATGATGAATTTATATGTTGGAGTCAATATCAATATTGCCATATGTCATGAGGGTCTTCTTATTGTATTATGTCCTATTGTTTGTAGTCAGATGAATTCTTTTGAAATGCACAAAAGCAACGTCAGTAGCTCTCAACATTATTTTCCAAAACAAAGATAGAAATTTACCCAAATAAACTGCCTTAAAAATGGCGGCAAAACTTTCTCTCTTTCTTATCCATTCCCTTCTATACTGCAGTGTAGTATAGGGACCAGAGCTGTAGAACATAGAACTGGGAGAGTATTTTGGAGCAAGAATTGAAGACAAGCAGGTGATCAACCATTTGTGCCTATTTGATAGTTTTTCATTTTTGCTTGGACAATTGCCTCGAGTGGCCTATTTACGATAGTGCAACGGCCGCTGGTTCGTTAATGTTCCTAGTGTAGACACAGGACCTCCTGGTTTTCTCTATTGGCGCAGGAAAATGCTATTGTTAATCTGGACGTTAATAATCGGACAGACTCACTACGACTACTGTATAAGTTTGTCAGCAATTTTCACCTTCCAATTCTTTTACTGTCCAATTGGTTTTTATTTGTTTATGGTCAGTACCCAATGCACATTCATTCCTCATAGAGGAGAAAGCAAGATACCAGTGATATTAATTTTCAGTGTTTCTCATTCTGTAACAACAGGAACCAGTGCAGAATTTGGAACCGGTGATCTTCAACCTCAACTGACAAGTCTTTCAGAATCCCATTCTTTACCGCCATTGCCATCATCATCATTATCGTCATCAAGGATTCCAGTGCAAACAATGTCACAGTCAATGTACGATAAGCAGCACCAATCTAGACCTGGCCTTCCACCACATGTTACAATAGATGATATGGTAGATAATAATATCGTTGATAACATGTCAGCATCCCAACAACCTCCTCTCCTTATGATGACTCTTCGCACCGCTCCTCAAAACTCTGAAGCCTCCGCATCGTGGGAACAACTAAGAGAGGTAATCATTTTCTCTCCTTTTTTTTTGTGTGTGTGTGTAAAGACATTTTAAAATTATTTTTTGATTTTGTAATTGTTACACATTGAAAAAAAATGTGATCATGTTTATGTTTGAAATGTCTAAGATTGATTTTGGTCTATAATCCCCAGAGCATTGAAGACCTTAATGAACTGGTTCATGTGTTTGCGGAAAATGTAGAGGTAAGTTTGCTTTAGAAATAAAAAGTAAAGGTATGAGTGAAATGAAATGGGGTGAAAATTCAGTTTGAAAGAATGACAGCTAAAAAAATTTTTTTTTTTTAAATATTTAATTTTAAATTGTCTTTTTTTTTCACTTTTCAAAAGGGCTCTTTGTCTTTGTGTATATTTAGAAAATGACAAGAATAACCAAAGTGCCAGATGCAATGCAGTGCCGCAATATTGATTTCCTTTCCCAAGCGAAGAACACAATGCTAAAAGCCAGACCCAAATCCTGCTTCATCATCTCCTACTCTCATTATTCTATTGAACTCAAATACTTATGACTCTCTTTGATTCTATGTTGTGGATTAAGGTCATGTTTACTTATTTGTAATCTTTCTACACCCTTTGATATCATGCCAGCCCCATTCCAACACCATTTTAATCATTACGGTCGTAGGTTGCTTTGTCATTGTCGGCATCTGGCCTTCAAATCTAAGCCTATTACCATTCCAACTCCATTTTAATAATTACGGTCACGTGTTACGTTCAAATCTAAGCCTATTCCCATCCCATCCCAACACCATTTTAATTATTATGGTTGCATGTTGTACTATTTTCCTGATGTTTCAGGGACAGCAAGAGGCCGTCAATCGAATAGAAGACAATATAGACAGCGCTCAGTTCGATACGGAACAGGGAACATCTCACCTAGCAAAGGTACGGGTTACGTGTTGGAGCTGGGTTGGAGGAGGGGATTAAAATAATATTTTATGAGGACTCCCCAGCGTTGTGGATAGCACCCGTTTGTTTAGAATGTAAAGGTGCTGGTTCGAATCTGGGGTCAGGTGGTTCTCAGGACTTTCAGAATCTTCAAGGCTCTGTGGCACTAGTCTTGTCATTGAGATGCAACTTGTGAAATAACGACGGTAGAATTTATTTAGATGGGGTTTGTTGAGAATGTTCACATTCAATGTTTGATACTATAGCCTGATGACCAACTTATTCTGAACTCCTGATTCACTGACAGCTTTGTGTTCAGCCATGCATTGTGGTATTGGGATTGGGGGTCAGGATGGCATGTTATAAGTGTGAATTGATTGAAAATGCGATCTTTGGTTGCTTGTGTCGATTAAAACAATAGCAAAGTTTGAATCACCTCCTATTGAACATGATAACATTATTATATCCCGTTCAGTCGATCCTCTCTTTACTCGGCACAGATTCCTTGGTCAAATCAGTGTCGAAGTATCCGAGATCGACTGTGTAAGATATTTTTTACACGCGTAAGTGGTTCTTTACTTCAGCACATTTTTAAGTGTTGTTCCCTAGGCCCTTGTTTTGTACTTGTTTTGATCACCGGATGAAAAAAATAACAAACGTGCTGCTTTTACTTCTCTTTCGTCGTAGAATTAATGTGCTTTTGTTTTAGACTAGAGTGATCGTTTTAAGTTTCTCCTTTTTCTTTTTTTCTAATTGTGTTTTAAAGAGTCAAAGTCACCTCAGTTTTTTGGGTGCAAAATACTTTACTCCGAATTGCCTCAGACGACCCAGGAGTAAAAATGGGCACCAGCTTACAACTGGGGAAGTATTCTGCGTTAGACCAGCATCTTATCCAGAAGGGTTGCATATTGTCACTCTGTCTGCTTCACGCCACCACAAAACCAGAATAAGCTTCGGCTCTATGAATGGGCCTCAAGGCTCTTAAGGACTTGACTTTTAAAGAGTAAATTTGTGACTCCAATTTTGGATGGTCTTTATTTTTCCTTTGCTTGTTCCGGTTTTTATATATATCTATCCTAAAAAAGAAACACATGAATCCTGTTTCATTAATTCACAAATCCAGCCTGCCGTGTTATAGTCTTGATGGTGCATCAATGTCATTTATTTCATTTCTATTTCTGTATTTCCACACCAAACCATATCTTACGTTATTTTGTCCGCTTTGCTTATAATTGTCTTTGTGCATGTGTCTGTAATGATACAAGTGCTGTCCCGGCTACAGAGAGGTGAACATGGCTGAGACTTCACAGCTTTTACAGTTATAGAAAATGATTTTCGTCGTCTTGTATGAAAATTTCAGTTGTGTATTGTGTAAAACTGAAAACTGTCAGGCTTTTGATCGTATGCTCAAGATATCCGTGACAACATAACCCTGCATTTGACTTCTTTTTTTTATTTTGTCACTAACAGAAGAAAGACGTGGCGTTGTAATGAATTAAGTTAGATTCCTCCAGCTATGGTAATACATATTATGCATACCGTATATATGTCATAACCTGCATTTATCATGCTGTGTGAATTTTATGGAGGCAAACAAATTGTGTTAATTTTCTTAACTATCCCACAAGGTTTCAAAGTTACAAAGCAGTCATGTTTCCAGTCTGGGGTGCTGGTGACTGTAAATATTGTTTGATGAACCTTTCCCATGGACTCAAAGTTGGGCTCTAAGTTTTGGGAGGATTCAAACCAGAGATCTGACAATCTGGAGCCTGACAGCATAACCATTGGTCCACGGGCTTCACAAAAATTTAAACCAATTGTTTTTTAACTATGTATGTACGTATTTCTATGTTGATTATATTTTATTATAATGATATGAATTTTGATAATTTCATTGACTTGTTACGTTCGTTGCGTCCCGTCTCAGGCTTCCAAGTACAGGGCGGCCATGTTCCCGGCAGTTGGTGCGGTCATCGGATGCGTCCTGGGAGGTCCAGTGGGGCTGGTGGCCGGCATGAAGCTGGGGGGTCTGGCTGGTATCGGTGGGGCTGCAATGGGTAAGTGTGGAATACAGATTAAGATTTGTTCACAGTCTGTATCCCCGTACAAATACAGGCTCACATACTTTATATCATTTATCCCTCAGCAGGCTGTGTTATTCAATATCCTTCTAAACTCCCTGGAGAGCATACAATAGACTAGCCTGTTAGGCTCATCGTACTAACATAGAAAATATATTTCTCTGTCTGTAGCTGGGTACTCATTCACACATGAGTTGAGTGAGGAAAAAATGTGTAAAGTGTCTTCTCTAAGGACATTAGTATTTGAACTCAGGACACCTTTAGTCAAGTAGCCTATCCACTGGGCCGCTGATGTCACTAGTTGTAGCTATTTACCTCTGGCCACTGAAGGATATGATAGGATTTTGATTTGAAACTGACATTACGTATGACACAGTTTTTAGTTTGAAAATTACACTTAAAAGCGGGTGACCCTCACTGTTTTGGACAGTTCAGATTATTTAGAATGAACACTGTAATAGGAGACAAAGCTTTCAAATTTTCTCTGATTTCAGATTTTGTTTCTGTAATCAAAATGTGAGAAAAGATTACAGAGTAGCCTACCTGTCTTCTTGAAAACGTTATATATTTTCTACGCAATGTTTTCAAACATTTGTTGGTTTTTTTTTACTAGAAAAATAACCACGTCTAACTAAGATAAAAGTAAAAAATTTGACTAGAAAAGTAACCACGTCTGACTAAGATAAAAGGAAAAAAATTGCCACTTATAGTTTAAAGTGTTTCAGTCTGTATCCAGGTAGAAGACCAGGCTCACAGATTTTACACTATTCCTCCCCCAGCAGAGAGCATGTAGTAGGTGCTGCCTGTTAGGTGCATCACTACATATACTATGGCATGATTGTTCCTCATTCAAACCCGAGTCAAGCGAGGAAAGACTTTGAAGCGAGTATTAGGCCAGGAACACGGGACCTCACAATCTTGCCAATGGTGTCACAAGAAATTGAATCAATTGTTTGTAACTTTCTGTTTTCTTTCAACAGGATACGCCGGTGGGAGGTTTGTAAAGAAACGGCAGGAAAAAATTGTTGAGATGGAGATGACAAAGATGAGTTATAGCATGCACATACCGGAACTAGCAGACGAGGAACCATCTGGGTTGGAATCGACCCCTAACCCCACAGTTGCTCAAGAGGAAACGTCCTCTCTCACCAATGGCAATAATAGTAACAAGGGTTCTAGTGGAGGGAAAAGTCTCGGTTCCTCCATCAAAGGCTGGTTTGGATACCAAGGGAAAAATTGATGAGACTGCGATGGACTTTAATGTACAGGTGTTTCGATACCTTAGACCCCCACCCCCTGGCCAGTCAAATTGAGAGTAGACAGAACAAAACAAATGGAATAGGTTTCAAAAGTATTTATTTCTTATCTCAAATCCAAAATTGTATACATTTTGGGTGACTTGAAATTTGATAATGAAATTGTTCATTTTGTCTGGACGCTGTTAGAAAAGTGGGTGGTAGACATATTAAATATTAAAATAAATGTATGAAATTTTGGATTTGAGATTAGAAATAATTACTGTTGAAACCTTTTCCATTTGTTTTGATCTGTCTACTGACTGGCCAGGAGGGGTCTAAGATATTGAAACCCCCTGTGTTGTATGATATTATTAACCCTAACCCTAACCCTGTGTTAATTGATATTATTATACAGTCCACTCCGTTCATCGCAACCTCTTGGTGGAAATTAAAAAATTGTCGCAATTATATGAAGTTTCGATTAAGCGGAAATGGTGAAAATGATCGGGACAGATTGATTTGGATCAGGGAGACTTCAGTCTGAGGTCAGTTTTTAACCTTTCATCCCTATTCATGAAGGTGAGAGAGCACTTGAGAGTAGCTCCTATAATTTTTCTGTAGAATGACAGTAAGTTGTAAAAATTTATGTCAAGTAAAAAAAATAATTTTTTAATTAGTTAATACATCGTTTTTCACTTTGTGGCGACTAAATGGAAGGAGTTACGATTCCTTAATAAGATATAAATAATTATGTTTTTCGGAAAAAGTTGGGATGGGGCTTCAGATTCAATTTGAAACGGAGTGGACTGTATTTCTATTTTTATTCCAAAATTTCTCCCTCTCTTGTTGAAGAGTGATGACAGTATTGTTGTACAGTAGTTCCATTTAAGTCGGTGAAGAAGGGGAAACCCGAAATGTTGTTGACCTTCCTTACACTAGATTCGGATTGGCAACTTTTGGCAGCCCCTGATGAATTATTTTTTTCTGTCATTGGACGACGTGCCATGTCAGCCCACCATCCTAGTTTTCGCCTGGAAAAGAAATGAAGAATAGTTTTTTAAAGTTGAAAAGTCTGTTATTTAAACGAATTCTGGTTTGAAAACTTTGAAAAGACTGTTTTAAGACATTGAGGATTCCAGTCATTCTGAAACTCTTTGAAATAGTTCTATTCTGTGGAATCCGGCACGCTACTTAATGGTTTTTCCTTTGTTGATTCAGTGCAATGCTTCAATGATAGACAATAGATGGTTTTATTTACTTTGCAAATGCCTTTTTATTTTGTGTTTTATGGTTTAAGAAGGTTTACTCCTTTTCATAACCCCCAAGACCCCAAAAATTCGTCAAGATATTGGCCAACAGTTAAGGTTGGACCCATGATCTCTCTAATACTGTGT
>JARFNW010123872.1:0-12426 GCA_031763155.1 Dirona albolineata
CTCTCTCTCTCTCTCTCTCTCTCTCTCTCTCTCTCTCTCTCTCTCTCTCTCTCTCTCTCTCTCTCTCTATCTCCACTCCCCTTTTCCCACTTTGTTAAAAGATTGGCTTACTTTGTAAAAATCTCTTGTTCTCAAAGAAAATGATGTAATATAAAGTAAAACCCTATGTCAGTCTCAAGTCTCATAACTGACATGGCAAGTCTGCAATTAAAAATTGTTTGGGAGCTAATAACCATTGAACACATTTTTCATCAAGAAATAACTAAATGATTGTAGGAGTAGTAGGCAATGATTATTTGATGTACGGAAAACCAAAACTGAGAAAAATAATTGTGTGGCATATTAAGTGATGAGTGTTCTGTTACTTCCCTGGGGTGAATGTGCTACTGTAAATTGCTTAGAGCATGGTGACAATCATGGATAAGCGCTATACAAATGCCATTTATTTTAATTTTAATTTTATCTAATTGAATTGAATTGAACAAAACTTAAAAACTGTACAATCTCTTGATCACCAGGTAACCTTTTTATGGAGCTGTATTTCTCCACTGACATCAACGGAGGCTCCCACCCAGCCCTGGACATGCTGAAACGTCTGTGTGCAGCTGCCAAGTGTCTTTCTACACAGGTAAGGAACGCTCTGATCGCATTTAGAATAGATGGCTGGTGTTGGTCTGCCACGAAATGCAGGGATGAAGGAGAGGTAGTGTAAAAGAAAACCTAATAAAGTGACAAAATTGACAATGCATACTCTTAGAGACTGCTTGCTTAGATGAATTTCATGATATTTTAATATCAATTGTTTATTAGAATATTGCCATTAAGTGTTAAAAGATGTATCTATAGCCTCCATTTTACTTTGTCTTTTTCCCTAGGGTGATAGCGGCATTGATTGCCTCTTGGAGATATCCACCATTGTAAGGGACAGCGACATCTCTCCCTTTGAAGTCATCCACAGTGGACTGATATCCAAACTCCTGGAATACCTCACTGCTGTCAGCGGAGATGTCGAAAGGGACATCCGTATCCGTAGATTCCTTCATGTCTTCCTTAATCTGCCGGTAAGATTAGATGAGAAACAATTTTTTTAAATTAGTTTAGTTGGATGCAGTAATGGTATTAGATGATTGGGATGAAGTGAAAGCAGACTTTGATGTGTGTTCACATTTAGTGTCTGGATCATTTATGCTATCTTATCTCCCTTTTAGTGATATTTCAGGGGGAGGCAAAAAAATGGTTAAAGGTTTGTTACATTTCCAATGTAACTTGGTTATGAGAGGGGCAAAATCAATCACGACTCTTTGTTTTTCACTGATTTTTCACTGACCATTATATTATATTATGTAAAAGTGACTGAATTTGCCCATGGCTCTGAGGGAGGCGAGCGAATCTCTTTTCTTTTTTCTTCTTTTTTTTATCATCTTCGTTTTGGTTGAATATAATTTATTGATTGACCTTCTCTCTGTCTCTCCCTGATCAGCCGCCAAGTGTAACTTACCTGAAGGAACCAATCAGCAGCCAAAACAAACCCTCAGCTCTTTCATGTCTGGCCGTCAAACTCATGGCCTGTCTGCATCAGTTGGAACAGGTAAGTCCACTGTGAGAACAACAACAACAACAATCTACAAAGTCATCATTTTTTATTTTTTTAAAAGATTCTATTTATCCTTATTTTTTAGCTGTAGTGGATGGACTTAATACAAATATTGTGAAATGCAGAGTAATTTATGATGGTAATTAATTCACTATTTTTAAAGTGTTTAAGGTGTGTTGTAGTGTAAAGTGTTGAGCTAGTGTGTTTGTCTTTAACACAATTTAAATTTCATACCACCAGCACATGAAAATAAATGCCTTCTCTTTCTTCCCCCATATTTTCCCCCTCCCCTCCATTCCTACGTTGTGCCAGTTCCAAGTGAAAATCCATGATCTGCCCGGAGGAGGTAGTAGTAGTAGTAACCATCGGGGAGGCAATGCTCTCAAGTTCTTCACCACACATCAACTCAAGGTAAGGAGGCTCTTGGTCATTTCAGCCTGTACACATGACGTAGATACCTCAGATTCCAAGAACAAATCATTTTGAAATTCTCAATCATTGTCATTGTTATAGTTACATTGCTGATTCTAGTCACGACCAGATTGTGCACTAACACGCACAAAAGAAATAACAACCTGAGACTTCATTACCGTTGGCTGGTCCAGATATGAGTAATATGGAACAGTGTATTGCTTCTTTCACCTAACAAGGTTTATTGGCACATAGCGCCATAACTCACGTCTAAAATTGCTCTTCTACAATATGAGGGTAAAGGAATAAAGCAACAATTACAAAGAATCTAAAACAGAATAGGGAAGCCTGCTTGACTTAAAAATCTTGATCCATACAATTTCCATGCCTGAAAGGGGTCATGTGGACTGGCCGGGCACCGATTTGCACTCACCGGGTAAAATATTATCTGGGTCTGCTCATCAAAGCTTCTGCTTTGCACACTCCTCGGCCTGACACAGAGCTGGTCCCTGCTTTGTTTTGTTGTTTTTTTATCAGTAATAAAGGGCACATATTATAACAAACAAGAAAACAAAATTTGAAATGTTGAATATGCTTCTTTTTTTTCCCCCCCTTTCCCAGAGGTCTTATTTGTTTTGAACTTTCTCTGTTTTCCAGTGCCAGTTACAAAGACACCCAGCCTGTACAGTTGTGAAGCAATGGAAAGGTGGGCCGGTCAAAATTGACCCCCTAGCCTTGGTACAGGCCATAGAAAAATACTTGTTGGTCAGAGGCTACGGGAAGATGAAGGTACGTGAGGCGAGAAAGATATTTCTATTTTACTTTCTTTGCCATTTTTATTCTTGTCTAACTTTGGGGTTATATTATTCACCCCTCCAATCATTCAGTACCGGTCCACAAGATGTCTCTAAATTGATGAAACTTCATGTCACTCTGTATTTTGACATGTAAATTTGATATTGGACAAATGGAGGAAAAACTGAGCAGAACATTACTGAGTTGCATATAAAAGTGTCACCGTCTGAGATCCTAAGGCTGAAGGAGGTGATGAAACTGAAATGCTGTGTAAGATGTTAAGTCTTGGACTGGTGCTGGCCAGCAAATGTTGAGATAAATGTTGTGTTCTTGGGAAACGTTTGCCCACTTTTTCCTCACACAACTCCAGGTGTGAATGAGTACTCACCTACGCACAGTAAGATATTGTGCGCATGTTAGTATGATGCGCCCACCAGGCTGCTCTACCGAATGTTCCCCTGGGAGTTGGTGGAAATATTGAACAACACAGTGTGCTAGGGGATAAATGATGTAAAGTCTGTTAGTATGTATTTGTACCGGTGTATGCAGGTAAAATGAAGGTAAAACAAGAAGAGATGAAATTAGAAACACTAGAATAAGGGATGAAGTAAATATAGAAAGCTTAGAAAGTAAAATAGAGAGAAATCAATTCAGATGGTTTGGACATGTAAATAGAATGAATGAAAGTAGGATTCCAAAACAAATTCTAGAATGTAGGCAACAAGAGGGTAGACAAAAGAAACTGTCAAGAAACAATACCAGAGGTGATAGAAAAGAGGGGGTGTAGGTATTGGATGCAAAGAGGAAGACTCAGGATAGAGAGATCAATGGCGAAAGTTCGTCCGCACTTAACCTTACACAGAAAGGTAGAAAGAAAATTGATAAAGAAAGAAAGAATGTATGCCCTACAACCGATCTTTATCTTCCAATGACTCATTGATAAATGCATTGACAAGGGGAAAAAACACAGATCTATTTCACGGCTGATTTAGAAATTGTTTTTATATTGTATGCAAGCAACCAAATACCATTGGGTCTATATAATATCTTGTATCGTTGGTACCTAGTACATTCCTGCATTGAATTGTATTTCTTTCAATCTTAGGAGGGAGTGGACGAAGACCTAAGTGACGAAGACAATTCTGATGAAGAGATGGAAGAGCAGATGGCCTCCATCATGATCTCGTCCACGTCCCCACGCCACCGTCTGGAGTTCCTGATTGGGGACCACGTGCTGCCGTACAACATGACAGTGTACCAGGCTGTCAAACAGTTTGTCTGCCATGGAGGCACCGAGGTCGGAGACATGAACGACCTGGACGGGGATTCTCCATTTGGAAACACCAGTCTCTGGGTACAGACGCACACAATTTGGTGAGTGAAAAACCACTTCAGAAACTACATGATGATGGTCGTGATTATAATGACAACTCTATCTTGTTTTTATTCTTTCTTTCTTTCTCTTCTCTCTCTCCCCCCCCCCCCCAAGGACTATTCCCTTGGTTGTTTGTTTTGCCCAGGGTTTTGTTTTGGTTTTGGCAAAGGGGGGGGGGGGGGGGTGTTTTGGGTTTTTATTGGGAGTGTGGATCATGCTAAGTCCATAGGGATGATTTAAACCTTTCCATTCTTGCCCTGTTTTTCTGTAAGTCCTGGGTTGTAGGGTTGGCAAGACTAGTATTGGTATCACGTGTCTGAACTGAAGGTGAGGCAAGAAAAAATTACAATTTTAATGTTCAGAGAGAGACTTTGAACAAATGTTGAGATGAAGAAGCCTGTATCGTTCATAATAATGTTGTAAACATTTTGTTCCTTAAGTTTTCAGTAATCATTTTTACTCTTTTGGCTTCTATAGGTATCGTCCCGCTACAGAAAGGGAAGACAATACAGCTTGTAGTCCTAAGAAAACTAAAGCAGAATCCAAGTCTTCTAAAAGTTCCAAGAAAAAAGGTACGCTATTGACCTTTGAAATAAAAGCGCATTGATTCACACAGATTATCAAAATCTAATACAAATTGGTTATATTATATATACATTTTGAAATCAATTCATTCATTGATTTTTAAAAAACCCAACTCAATTATCATCAGGCAAGTGATGATTTTCCATCAGGACATTGGACTATAGTAGCAGATGACATTCCCTACTTGGGTAAAGCACTATAGAAATACTACTACTATTATTATTATTATTATTATTACTTTGAGCTGACACTTGGTTTTACACCTGGGTTATAATGCTAAAACTTCCATAGCGCTTTCTTTCACCCTAGGGTGCTTAGTGCACTTACATCATCTTACAGATACACATTACATGAGCGAGATAATCAGAGTAAAGCTTCTTGCCCAAGCGATAAATAGGATCTCGGAGCCCTCTTTAGTAACACTTTGTGTATGAATAAATTTATTCCCATACAAACTGTCTTTACATGTTTTTGTTTTTTCCCCCCCAGATTCCCGAGCCACCAGTCCCGTCCCCCAGTCCATCCTCCACAGTTACCTGACAGACAAACTTCCTGCCACAGTCACAGTCCAGGACTCCTCCCTGGAGACGATAGCCTTGCTGAGGGTCTTGTCTGCCCTCAACAGACACTGGTCCTCTTTGTATGATGTGAGTGGCTTGCAGTGGGTTGGGTGGTGTCAATTGGCTGTTTACTTTTTTGGGGTTGTGATTTTGCACTTGAACAAATGATGTGCTCGTTTTAAAACATTCATAGATAAGCCACTCCTTTGGAGTTTATTAAAATATTATTTTCCTTTCTGCACAGTGGGCTGATCTCCTGCTTGCCTTGAAAGTCTTGATCCATAGATTTGCCAGCTTTATATCAGGCCATGTGTACTGGTGGGGCACAGACTTGCACTTAATATGGATACATTTGTATCTGAGTCTGCACATTGATGCCTTCTGCCTTGTACACTGTCCTGGTCCAGACGCAGAGCTGGTCCCTACACTGTTTGATCACAGTACTTCACCTCAATTTGTAATTCCTAATTTTTCTCATCACATGTTCCCCCCCCCCCCCCAGATCTCCTTTGTGCCGTCCCCCATCCTCCCACAGTACGAGTTCCTCAGCAGCAAACTGACAGCCAAGACCAATCGGCAGTTACAGGATCCCCTCATCATCATGACAGGAAACCTACCCAGCTGGTTGCCAGAAATAGGACAGGCTGCGTGAGTTTTATTTGGACAATGATAATGATGAGACTTGACTTAAACCATTTTCCTATCCTGTGTAGGTCAATGTACACATACATTATGCACAGGACCGGAATTTTGGTCAAGTTCGGGGATAAAAATGTCTTGAAACGTGTGTTAGTGTTCTGTTCAATTCAGTACCACTCCCTCCCCTTGATGTGTATCATTGTGCCTGTTCAGCCACCTAATCTTTTTATCCCTTTCTGCAACATATAAATGAAATGAGAAGTGAAAGAAAATTCTCATTTGTTGAAATTCATTTAGGCACCTTGCGAATAAAGCTTGTACCTTGGATCCGCAAGGCGAGGCAGGAAGGAAGGGAGGAGAGAGTCACCTACTGGCTCCGGGCCACCACTCGCGGGGACTCCGGGGAGTACCCGCCTGTGGCGGCCGCGAGGAAGAGGAGGAGCGGGGACTCTTCGCCGGGAGCCGGCGTCTCCCCACCTTGCGGATAATGACTTCCATATTATTAATCCTCTAGATGTATTTGTATCTATTTCCTTTCCCCCAGCACAGTGACCTCTTGATTATGCTTGTTTCATATTTCTATCCTCCTTCCCGTTCCAGGCCATTCCTACTTCCCTTTGACACCAGGCAGATGCTGTTCTTTGCCACCACGTTTGACAGAGACCGCGCCGTCCTTCGTCTACAGCAGGACCAGGCAGGGGAGAGTTCTTCTCATGACAGCGAGCGGGTTGGTCCTCGGCTGGACAGGAAACGGGTGAGAGTCATCAATGATAAAAACACTATAAAAATATTTGAATTCCCTATTTCTATTTCCAAATTTGTAGAGGGAAATCAATGGGCATGTTACTGTAAAAATTGGATTTCAATTTATTTTTCTTTCAATTGGGTTGGTTTTTTTCCTTTATAAATGTTCTTCAGCGGTAATGCAATTTATAATTTTGAAATAATATTTTGAATGCATCTTGCAATTTAGATACCAAGTGAACACCGTCTATTACAAAACGTGAGGATGAGCCATAAGCTATGTTATATTTTAAACATTTCTGTGATTAGAGAGAGAGAGAGTGGAAATTGGCATTCCGTTACTGCTGTTGTCTGCAAGGTGGTGTTGCCACTGCAGGCATGTGTTTGATTCCCTCCTTTCAGCAATCTTTATCTCTATTCTTGTTTATTGTCTAACACTACCACTATAACGTTTTCCTACTATTCTCCTATTTCCCAGAGGGAAGTTAGCCGCAAGGACATCTTGAAACAAGCCGAGAAGGTGATAGAAGACATGAGTAGCTCCACCAGTGCTCGCACCATGCTGGAAATACATTATGAAAACGAGGTATGGAATGGATTGTGGAAAGTGATGACCAAGAGGAAGGGAACACGTTTCAATTTTTTGGGGGAAAAAAGTAACATTTAAAACAACAATAGTTAGGGGCTAAGATAAGAGAATAGAAATAAATAAAGGACTTTCACCAATCAAAGTGTGGATAGCAAATACATTAGTACGCTGTTTTGTGCTGCCAATCATTGAAGCTAATTGATATATTCTATATTTTCACCATGTGGATAGCAAGGCAAACCAAATTTCTGATCATTTATTTTTTGTTGTTGTTTGTTTTTAAAAATCTTTTTTTTCTTCATCCCTTTGGATATCTCACAGGTTGGCACAGGTCTTGGCCCTACCTTGGAATTTTATGCCCTCGTCTCCAAAGAATTGCAGCGAAGTGACCTCGAGTTGTGGCGAGGCGACTCCATCACTGCCACCAGCCCTTCGGATCCGAACCTGAAGATCAGCTATACCCAGTCCCCCTGTGGCCTCTTCCCGTCACCCTTGCAACGCGGATGTAAAGCCACTCATGTCAATAAGGTCAAGGCCAAATTCAAGTTCATAGGAAAGTTCATGGCCAAGGCTCTGATGGATTCTAGAATGGTGGGTACATAGTGAATTTGTGTTTTTAATCTGTTGGAGCAATAAACTTTACTTGTCAAGGAAGGTGGTCATTTTAGGATGCACAGGTCCCAGGTTCAAATCTTGGGTCAGACGGTTTTTGCGACCTTTCAGATGTAGTTAGCAGATGGACATGTCACCTTTGACATGACCTTGTAGTATCCTAATGAACGTTCAACTTGTTAAAACTCCCCATTTATATCTCCATGCACTGTAGCCAAGTCTCAATGGTATTATCTGTGAAGACTTGAAGACTTTATTGAGAATAGTAATTTGTAAAATGTGCGTTGTTTGGCAAGCTTGCTCTAGGAGGTATTGTGATAAAGAGTTAATTGTAATTTCAAAATCCAGAGTAGGTCACTTGTGACTGATACCTGCCCCAACAAAGTTGACTGACGGCTGCCTTTGCAAAATTGTTAAATAGATATCAGTCCCTTTGACTAAAATGTGAATATGGATATCTTGAGATGCACATACATGCATTGCCTTAAACATTGCAGCGCTGCATTGCGGCTGATGTTTGGGCTATTCCGGTCTTTGTCCTGATACACCCTAAAGACAAGCGGCTCAAAATAAATGCAATTTTATCTTTGTTTATATATTTGTATAACTTGACCGTGTGTCGACTTGAACAACCAAACGATTTTGTTGACCGGTGGTATGAATTATTGTTGTTGACAGATTGACCTCCCCCTTAGCCAAGTGTTCTACAAGTGGATGCTGGGAATGGAGGCATCCTTGACCTCCAGTGACCTGTACCAAGTGGATCGGGTCCTGGCCAGGTCCTTCCAACAGCTGGAGAACATCAGCCACAGCAAGAAGCAGATCCTCAACGACAAATCATTGGTAGGATTTTTAGAAAGTTCTCTTACAGGATTGGTGTTATGATACCCATTCAATCTATGATTGTTACTAGTATCCGTACTTCCCGTTCGGGGGAACAGACACAAATTTCAGGTTTTTACATTCAAAAGGTGGCTTACTCGCCTATAATGAACTGAAAATGTGAAGAAAACTAAATTTTTAAGTTTTGCACTATACTTCTAAACCGGTATTTATCATTTGGGAAATTTTATTTTTAAGATTTTGTGTCAGAATTATATGACTTTCTTTTTTTTTTTGTCATTGGAATTGTGTGAATGAAGGTTAAGGAAATCAGGTCTGCATTATAAATGCCCGGTTTCATCTATGAATATTGCTCAAATTTTGATTTGTTTTATGATGTCAGTAGAGAAATTGTTTGAAACAAGTATTATTTATTATTATTATTATTATTATTATTATTATTATTATTATTATTTATTATTATTATTTATTATTATTATTTATTATTATTATTTATTATTATTATTATTACCAGACGGAGGAAGGCAAACGCCAGACCCTGGCCCGCCTGACGCTGGACGGATGTTCGCTGGAAGACCTTGACCTCTACTTCATCCTGCCAGGCTACCCTAGTATTGAACTGTGCAAGGGTGGAGCCGACATTCAGGTCACTCTTCACAATCTGGAGGAATATCTACAGGTAAGCCGGAACTAAATGTTTGGAACTGCTCAAAATATTTTGGGTTGATACAGTGGGCTGATCCCCTGCTTGCCTTAGAAATCTTGATCCCTAGATTTTCCAGCTTTGTGTCAGGCCATGTGTACTAGTGGGGCACAGACTTGCGCTTAACCTGGATACATTTGTATCTGGGTTTGCATATCGATGCCTTCTGCCTTGTACACTGTCCTCGACCAGACTAAGAGTTGGTCCCTACGCTGTTTAATTACGGTACTATAGGGAACAGATAACACTAATTCCACATTGTTATTACAAATCTGACTTGCATAAAGGCCTCCAGACTGGCCATCCAAACAGATATAATCTGTATTATATTATATAGACTTTTAAATGTCTTTTAGACCATTTTTTTCTCTGAGACCGATTCTTATAATTCACATTAATGTCTGTAAAAGTTTAGTCACATTTTGGTTACTTAGAATGTTGCTAAAATTTTTAAAATGCAAAGACAGCTAAGAGCATAAGAGCATGGACATATTTTTTTTCTTCATTTGATTTGTTTTTATATAGTAAGCAATCTTATCAGGATAATACATCTTTTTCGTTTCAAATCTCTGCCATCTCTGCTATGATTATTATTTTAGGATTGTGACTTGATGTTATTACTCACTAAACTCTTCCAACAATAATGCAAGTTTGACGTTTTTAAAGGATGGAGGCGAGGTGGTTTGGACAGTGGACTCTCATGGCGAAGGTCATGGGTTTGAATCCTGTCCCAGTCACTTCGTTGTTTTTCTTGGGCAAGAAACTTTACTTCAATTGCCTCACTCAACCCAGGTGTAAAAATGGGTACCAGCTTACAGCTGGGGAAGTAATCTGCGATAAACCAGCATCATATCCAGAAGGGTGACGTATTGTCACTCTGTCCGCTTCACGCTACTGAAACCAGGATAAGCACCAGCTCTATGAGCCTCAAGACTCAAAAGGACTTTTTTTAATAAAAGGATATATATATTATTTAGTACCTAAATATTTTTCCCTCTCTGTCCTCAGTTGGTGATTCACTGGACCCTTGTGGAGGGCGTCAGTCGTCAGTTTGATGCCTTCCGAGATGGATTTGAATCTCTCTTCCCTCTTTCTACACTGCAGTGCTTCTATGCCGAGGAGGTGGGTCTTTATTTTGTTAACAATGTTTGAAGAGGTATTCATCTTAGGTTAGGGATATTTTCTCTTTAAAAAAATAAAATGGTTGAGCAAAGTAAATGTGCTATATTATTATTATCATTATTATTATCATTATTATTATTATTATTATTATCATTATTATTATCATTATTATTATTATTATTATCATTATTATTATCATTATTATTATTATTATCATCATTATTATTACTATTATCATTATCATTATTATCATTATTATTATTATTATTATTATTATCATTATTATTATTATCATTATTTATATATCATTATTATTATCATTATTATTATTATTATTATATCAATAATATCATCATACCTATCGTCCATCTGGCAACTTTTCTAAATTGTTTCTGTGTATATATATATATATATATATATATATAATATATCTTAAGCAATGAAAACAGAACTAACTTCAAATGAAGGAGTTCCAATCATTATAAATTCATTGAATGGTCTCCCTTTGACTAAAAGTAAAAGTAATCTTTTGGATGGAATTATTATTTTTAACTCGGCCTCATCTTGGCAATCAGCGTGACCTGAAACTACTCTGAAACTAAAATATAAAAAAATATAAAGTTGAAAAGCATGAAAACAGCCCCTGCTTTTAAAAAATCATAAAAACATACTCTTCACGATATCCAAAGTGAAACCAACACACGTAAAACTTCATGTAATAATAGTTTAGGAACTTTTAAATAGAATTATCTTCTAAGGTTCAAAATATATAATTTTTTAAATAAAAGTCTAAAATCATGCGTCTTCAACTTCAAGGGGGAGCTGGTGGCGGAGTGGCTAAGTCACTCGCCTTTAGTTCGAGACGTTGGGGTTCAAAACCCAGTGGAAGCACTGGATTTGTTTCTCAAGACCTTGATCCAACTTTGCGGCATTGCTCTGCGGCTGACGCCTGGGTTATTCCTGTCTACCCTCGGAATAGACCCTAAAGACAAATTACCCCCTAAGATGAATAAAGGGAGTTTTATTTATTTAATTATTTATTTAACAGTTTGGCAATCTCAACCTTAGCCACTCCCATTTCATATCCTGCCGTCTCCAACTCAAACTCCCAATTTCATATCCCGCCGTCTCCAACTCAAACTCCCAATTTCCACAGAGAGTCCTTGTTCTTGCGTCAGTCAGCCTCCTGTGCAGGTTCTACGCTGTTCCGATGTGTCAGTCGATTTACCGATTTACCCATCCTTTCAGCCTCTCTCACCTTCTTCCGAGACATCCACACTTTGAAAGTATGGTCATCGCTGACACTGACCGCTATCTCTGGATCTGACGGACAAATGGCCATGCAATTGACCACGCTCCTGTGGTCAAACTGACCCAAACACATGCCGTAGTGCCGATCCCATATGTAGCCCTTCCGGTCTTCGGCTCCGCTGTGAAAGAAACCGAAAGCAAACACATACAAAATTACTAATAAAGAATAAAGATATAAATAGATACAGTCTACAATCTGTATAGGAGGCGAGGTGGCCTAGTGGTTAGGACAGCGGACTCTCATGGCGAAGGTCATGGTTTCGAATCCTATCCCTGTCATTCGTTGTTTTTCTTGGGCAAGAAACCTTACTCCAATTGCCTCACTCGACCCAGGTGTAAAAATAGGTACCAGCTTACAGCTGGGGAAGTAATCTGCGATAGGCCGGCGTCCTATCCAGAAGGGTGACGTATTGTCACTCAGTCCGCTTCACGCTACGGAAACCGATATAAGCACCGGCTCTATGGGCCTCAAGGCTCGACAGGACTTTTCTATAGTCTGTATACCTGCACATGTACAGACTCATAACCTTCGACATCATTTAT
>JARFNW010123882.1:0-12417 GCA_031763155.1 Dirona albolineata
TCTCTCTCTCTCTCTCTCTCTCTCTCTCTCTCTCTCTCTCTCTCTCTCTCTCTCTCTCTCTCTCTATCTAGCTATCTCTCTCTCTATATATATATATATCTCTCTCTCTCTCTCTCTCTCTCTCTATCTCTCTATCTAGCTATCTCTCTCTCTATCTCTCTCTCTCTCTCTCTCTCGCTCTCTATCACTCTCTTTCTCTCTTTTGCTCTCTCTCTCTCTATCACACACACACACACACACACACAGACACCATACGCTTAGCGCTTTACATTTACCGCGGGAAATCAACGCCACAATGACGGTCATAATTAACGCAATACCTACTGCTGTTACAATTCCGTGTGGCCCCAAATCGTGCATTTAAACGAAAGGTGCAATTTAGTGGCGTGAATTTTGGCGCTGTCTACTTGACTGCGTGTGTAACGTTAAGTACTCACGCATCATACTCCTCTATTTACATCACGTAACTTATTTACAGATGCACCACTTGGATTGTGATGTCATACGTAAGACAGAAATAGTATGTCTCACAATCGTGTCAAATGAGTCAATAGTCAAAATTATGGACATAGTAAAATACTATGAAGGCTTTGGTCATGGTTGAAGGCGAGGTGGCTTAGTAGTTAGGAGAGCGGACTATCATTGCGAAGGTCGTGGGTTCGAATCCTATCACTGCCACTTCGTTGCTTTTCTTGGGCAAGAAACTTTATTCCAATTGCCCCACTCGACCCAGGTGTAAAAATGGGTACCAGCTTACAGCTGGGAACGTAATCTGCGATAGACCAGCGTCCTGTCCTCACTCAGTCCTCTTCACGCAACGGAATCCGGGATACGCACCGGTCCTATTGGCCTCAAGGCTCGAAAGGACGTTACTTTTTTGGTCATGGTAGGCTACAGTGTAAATTGATTATTATAATTTGCTGTTTCAAATGGTAAAAACAATTTTAGCTGGGTAGGTACGCTAATGTGACTATTGGAGATGACGCGTTTAAATGTTTAAATGATAATATGTAGGTATAGTTTATATCATTTGACTTAAAGAGGAAGATCAGTTAAGGCCGGGCGTCCACTGCCGGTTTTTGTCAGCTGCGCATGTGACTTACAGGCTGAAAACTTGATAAATAATAGCCAAAACAATAACAACTCACCTGTTAGTCACATGCGAAGCTGACAAAAACTGGTAGTGGACGCCCGGCCTGAAGGAAAGTGATACACCTAACTCACCAGAGACTAGTTGCCGTCAGTAGGGGAGCGGATTAGTCCAGAGGTAGTGGGCTGTTTTCTGTTTACGGCGAAGCGGAGTTGCCGTAGCAGGCATGGATTCGATTCCCCCGGTCGACAGAAATCTTTTTTCTATTTTCTGTTCTTGTCTCTCACTGGCACTGTTACATTATCCCACTATCAGTCTGCCTATAGTAGTATAAAGAGCATGATAACCTTTTTTATTATTATTTTTTATTTTATTTATTTTTTTGGTGGACGTAACTAACCTTATATTCATTAACTATATGGTAGTTATCTGTAATTGACATGGTGATTTCACATCTATCACATATTACTTGTTTATTTTTGTGCAGTTTCAATTGTTCATAATTTCTCTGGTTTCGTTGTGGGAAAAAATGTAAAAAACCCCCATATATTTAGAGAAAATCTGATATATTTATATCATGTCTCATCATTGCTTTATGTTTTTAAAATCTGCCATTTACACCCCTATGATCTGCATAAAAACTTACTCTAAATTTTTAATTATGAATACAGAGAGATGCTTACAGTATGAAAGACATGCAAGAACAGTTACGCTCCATGCTTCCCAACATCAATATAAGCTTTGGTGCAACAGTGCCCCAGCAACAACAACAACAACAACAGCAACAACAACAGCAACAACAACAGCAACAACAACAACAACAACAACAGTCACAACAACAGCCACCGCCGCAGCAGCAGCAGCAACCACTTCCCTCATCCCTACACCTTCCCCAACAGAATCAAGTGTTAAATAAAAGTAAGGAGGTGTATGTTGTAAATAGATATCTATTGTATGTTGTAGTTGTATGCAAGTTTTTGAGGTACGTGTTTGGGATGGATCATCCAGACTTGTCCCATCTGTTGTGGCTATAGCTAGTGAGACCAGATTATTATAAAATCTTAAGTTATATCTCAATGATACTATTATTTTGTGATATTTAGATAAGTATTGAATAATATAAGGGAGCTAGTGCCCACTCCCTACTCTCCATGATGCTTTTCATTGGGAGGGTTTTCTTTAAGGCCACATAGTATGGGCCTTGTAGCTAGCTAAATTTGAGGTTAAGTATAACTGCATTTCTTAAAAGAATACATGTGTGTTATGTCCACGGCCATGATAGATAATAAATAACCAAGTAATGAAAGATGCTCTGTTCAAGTCTCTTAATTCTTACTCTTTCTACATGTTGGTAAAAAAGATTTTGTGATTATTTGAATGGTCAAATCAACAAGTAAATGTCTAGCCGTATAA
This sequence comes from Dirona albolineata, assembly GCA_031763155.1. Classification (NCBI taxonomy): domain Eukaryota; kingdom Metazoa; phylum Mollusca; class Gastropoda; order Nudibranchia; family Dironidae; genus Dirona; species Dirona albolineata. The sequence goes on from JARFNW010123882.1 coordinate 2,504, forward strand.
GGTCATTATTGATGTGAAACGTTGACAGTTGCTTGTGTTTGCTTATCTATTTAATCTTTTATGATTGTAAAGGAAATAATTTGGATTCCCTGTTTAAAAATTTGTCTCCAGGTTGGCCTTTATCCAGCTCTCCAGACACATCCTCACCATGGAATGACCCAGCTATTGTGTCCACTAGCCATCTTTCAGAACATGCAGGTAAATAATTGTCTATGAGGAGGAGGGCAACAATTCTTGCAGAAGAATTTTCACCTATCATAGGGTGTGGGGAAGAAAAATAAAAACTTTGTTAATAATGCGTTTGTTGTGTTAATTTAAAACAATTGAAAATGTTAATGTTTAGTGTACCAGTTAAGTGCCTTCCTGCATGTGTACTGTCTTAAGACTGGGAATGAAGGCTTTGCTGCCTAAAGGAGACTGGATTATATAAGTACAGTCCTTTTGGGCTTTGAGGCCCATAGAGCTGTTGTGCGAAGCTGACAGTGACAATACGTCACCCTTCTGGATAAGGCGCTGGCCTATTGCAGATTACTTCCCCAGCTGCTACCCATTTTTACACATGGGTCAAGTGAAGCAATTGGAGTAAAGTTTCTTGCTCAAGAGAAACAAGGTGACTGGGATAGGATTGGAACCAATGACCTTCGCTAAGAGAGTGCTGTCCTAGCCACCTGACTGGATTATATGAGCTAAAACATCTTTTTCAAGGTTTTTTTTTGTTGTTTTTTTTTTCATCAGATACCCCTCACTGGTTGAAATCACTGCAACAACTTACAGAAACAGATGGCCCCTCCTCCCACAGCCGACTGCCTTTCGTGCAACAGTTCCCCATGGCAGGAGCCGGCGGCTGGCCCCCACACACCCACAACCCTCCCCCTGGCTTTAGAATGAATGGAATGCCAGCCCAACAGACTCCAGAGTCATCCCACCAGATGGCCGAAGGTTGGTGAAGTTTTATTTGTTGTTGCTTTGGAATAATGAGTTACGGCCGTCATTGACATGCTATATTATCCCTATCAAGTGTACTGTGCACTTGGGAAATTAGTGCCAGGTGGTGCGGTTATTTCCATGAGCTTGAGTTAAGGAGAACAATAACCCAGACACAGAAGTAAAATACTAGTGTACAGAAGTATACAGAAAGGAAAAAAAAGAAGAAGCACAGTCATTGAACAGTATGCACCTTACATTACATCACGGATTGATGATGTGTATTCATAATAATAATAATTTCATTTTATGATCTGTTTGTGTTAAAACACATTCCTTCTCGTCATATGTCACCAAGCACAACAGATCAATGACCTTGCATCAAAAAGCAGGGTGTGAAACTTCTAACTTTATCATTACCTCCATACCCACACTCATTTTTAGTACAAACTGAGGCTCTCTGACATCACTACTGCTACCCCTGTGGGACTTTTCAAGAAAAGAAAAATTGATATTAGGTGTATGTGGAAAGCAAGTGGCCGGGGGGTGTCCTTATTTGGGTAAATAATGGGTTATATAGTAAAAACAGGTTTCTATAATTGACAATCAACAATAATTAAACATTTCGGATTTTCCCTTTGTCAATATACATCTAACATATATGAAGAAATTTAAATAAATGAAAAATGTTATATTCTGCTTATGGTATAATGTATATATTGATAAAGAGGAAACCTGAAACGTTTATTTACTGTCGATTGTCAATTATAAATAGAAGCCTGTTTTCATTATATCACCCATTATTGACCTTTTGCCTGCTCACCACGTTTTCTTACACGTTTGGGTAGATGCACTGGATAGGGATAATACAGTATTCGTTTTAGTCTGTTGAAGGATTGGCGATACATGACTGACAGCCTTTGGTCATTTAAGGAAAACAAACCACTGAAGGGTAAATGAAAAGATATCTTTGGATATTATATTATGAAAGGTGATTGATTGATTGCGAATGCAACTTTTATATAATTGGATCTGTCAGTATGAATATGAAGCTTTGCCTATCTTTATCAATACCTATTGTTCTTTTTGGTGGTTTAAGGTTGGAATAGGAAGTTACAAGTTATTATATTATGTTTGAAATTTCTTGAGCATGTTTTAAAAAATGTTTTTTTTCTTCCACCCTTTCTCCCGCCCATTTTCCTCAAACAGTGCTTCAGTAAAAAAGAGAATAGATGTTCTTGTTCTGCAAGGGACTTTTACTCAACAATGGATACAAAACATGACTAAAACTCAAGGGAAATATAATTTAGTTTGTTCGCATCATCTAAGCTTCTTCACACATCTTCTTTCCTAAAGGTGGTTTTTTTTTTCTTGTTTTTTTTCTTGTCACATGCCTGGCCTCATCTTGAAATCTCATGAAGTAGTGACTGTTTCATGTCTAAAATAATTCATATCCCCCTCTTAAATAATTAATATTGATTGAAGTGAAAGAAAACCTACTTTACTTCTCTAACTTTTTCTTCTTTTATGTTTATTAATTTTTTTTTCTTCTTAACTTTCTTCCCCTTCCCCCCAAAAGCATATAAAAAAAAACATAAAGCTTGATGTGGATATTTGTCTTAATCCTATGGATTTCAAAAAATATATTTAATCTAATAATAATATTGATATTTGTGATCATCATCTCATCATCACCATCATTTTAAAGGCAGGTTCAGTAAACATGTACTAGATTTGTATTGTGGATCTTAAGGAAAAGACGCATACGAATGACGATAACGTGGGTTTTAAAATTTATTCTTTTCGTTGTCATTCATTTTTATTTAAAGGCTACTGTAACCCAGTCCAGAGATATTTTTATAGTCATAGTCATACAAGTATTTCTTTGATTAATAATTATTTTTTAATTATTTTTTTTAATGGCAATGAAAGATGGTTAATCGTAGCTCATAGCCTTATTTTCAAGATTTTGGACTCGATAATATTATTATAATTAATTATCCAAAGTATTTATGTGAATAATCAAATGTCTCAGTACCTCATCTTTCTCCTCAACTGTCTGTCTTATCAAATTGTGTCACTACTTTTAAATTACTTAACACACATTCTGGACTCAAATCTCTTCAAGTCAATTCCTAACTATCCTATCTAATCTTGATTTCACACTTTGCACACAATAATATAACGATGATATATCTTCTTTCCCCCCTTTCTCTAGCTTTCTTCTCGTAGATTTTTTGAAATTGGTGTTATGTGATTACGGATATAGGAGCTCAAAAAAGTTTGTGTTAAAAAAAAGAAGCTAGGATGGGGAATTTTTAAAAAAGTGATCACAATGTTGACCTGATTGTAAAATTTCATTTTTATTTTTAAAAATTGCCTAATGTTTTATTTGTAAGAATACTTTTTAATCAAAACTTGTCTTCTAAAATATGAAATTTGGAAATGAAAGAGGGAACTAGAAAAGAAGAAACCCCTAAAAGAATGACTATATATACGACTTTGCATTTGATGTATCCATCCCGCTGAATTCTATTAATTATAGACATCATAGCAATGTTTCATTTGATTTGTTATTTATTCTTTCATTTATTTATTCATATTTTGAGATATGGAGGGTGGGAGTGTATTTTTTTGTTATTAAATGTGAGGAATTTTGCTTAAGAATAAATCAAAGATACAAGTATTGATGGTTTTAAAAAAACATTGGGGAATTCAAAGAATTGTTTTGTTTGAAAAAAAAATTGCTTTTGCACTATTTTCTTTTTGTCTTATATTCTTCATACACAAAGAGGCATCTTGATTTGTCTGTCCTACCTAATGAAAACATGTCGTACATTAAGAAAGACCTTTTTCTTGATATGATTGTATTATTTATCTGTGATGAACTCAAAAAAATTAAAAAACATGATGATAAACCCGGACGCTTCTTCAAAATATTGGGAGGCTGAACTGATGACCTGATCGGCGATTTTCAGATTTCAGACAGTTCTGTTGTTTACTTATTATATTATGATAATGCATCTTAATATTCCAACGTCATATTCATCCAACGAGAAGTAAGGTATCAAAATTCCTTTTACTTTTAAAACTCATACACACACAACAGTACACATAACACATTGTCAAAATATACACAACCAACACAACAGTTGCAGAGTGGTGAAACACATTATGAAATTGAAATACACAATACCATATTATAGAGAGGAGACCCATGGGGTGTCGGTGTGAGAATCTGAGGCACGCTCCTCCTCGTCTCTGTGTCTGAGGACTTATTTATAGCTGCTCTATGAATTGTGTGGCGATTAAAGGCTTGCTCATGTCAAAACTTGGTGATGTCATTAGGAGCCAATAAAATGCTGTCATTAAAATGCAGTAAAACTTATTACCATTGTCCTTTTTGTTGTTTTGATGTAATGTTTTTGTTGCTGGGGTTATATTTATGTTGTGTTTGTGTTTGATGGTGTTTTTGTTTCCAGATTCGAAGGATTGTCACTTTGAATCTATAAGTTCTATAAAGAGCATTGAGGTCCATAGAGTCAATGCTTCATATCCCCGTTTCTGTAGTGTGAAGTGGGCAGAGTGACAATGAGTCACCATTCTGGATAGGACGCTAGGACACTTGTCTCAGATTGCTTCCCCAGTCGTAAGCTGGTACCCATTTGTACAACTGGTGAGTGAGGCAATTCACTTGTGTAATGGTAATGTTATCCGACATCGTCTGCCACACTAAATTGAAAGTGTCGGACAAGTGTGAGCATGTCGGATAAGTGGATGTGCTTGGTGGATCACTGAACGCTGTACTATTATCTAGTCATGTGTCTGTCGACATTACATTCTTGTCAACATTACATTCTTCTTGCTTTGTTTCTACACAAGCTGAAGAGGATCTTAAGAATTCTCTGTAAGATTTAGCATGAAAAAAAAAATCTGGGGCGTATTCACAGACCATACGTTATCTGTTAGCATATTTTGACACTCATATTGCACATGTCTTATCAGTTAACATAGCGTCTGTGTAAACGGCCCCTGGAATGGCCATGAGATTGTCGGATAAGTGGACATTTATCTTTCTTCATCAAACACCTGTTGTGCCTTTGGGTGTTGGGTAGTGGACATTAATATCATGGTAAATAAAAAATAATTAAAAAAATAAATTTCCTTGATTCATCCCAGGGGGAAATTTGTCTTTGGGGGGTCTATTCCGAGGGTAGACCGTAACAACCCAGGCGTTAGCCGCTGCAAAGTGAGATCAGGGTCTTGAGAAAAAAATCCAGTGCTTCCACCAGGATTCGAACCAATGGCAGGTGACTTAACCACTGTGCCACTTGCTCACCAAAAATACCCCTTTGTTCCCGAAATATACTATTGGAGTGATCATGTCAGATAGACAATTAGACACATATATTATATGATATAATATGTGTCAATATATTTTGTTCGTAAGGAACTCTCAAGGTGCTTATCCCGGTTTCCGTAGCGTGAAGTGGTCAGAGTGACAATATGTCACCCTTCTAGATAGGGACACTGGTCTGTCGCAGAAATAATAATAATAATAATAATAATGAAATATATTTATATTGCGCCCAATCCCATCACATGATAGCTCTGTGCGCACATACATCAATATAAAAGCACATATTACATTTTATATAAAAACCACTCCAACTGGAGTAAAATTTCTTGCCCAAGGCAGGTGGCTTGGGTAGGATTATATTAAAATAATAAAGAGAAGGTACAATAACTATAAATTAAACTCAATACAAGAAAGGTGTGCTTGACCAATTTATTATCATTATTATTATTATTACTATTATTATTATCATAATTATTTCACCCCAAAGCATGGGAAATAGCAAATACATTTTTATTCACAAAGTTTGTCCAATGTAATGTTATTATATAAAATATTTACATCACACTTGTAATAAAATATATAAATAAGACAAGACCACTCAACAAAATATTCACCACATATTTTCATAGATATAGGTTAGTTTGTTTGCTTATCGAGTCCCCTTTACACCGCAATAAGCAGTGTGGGGCCCAGCCATATGTCAAGCTATGAAGGGTGTACATGACAAATGGAAGTAAATAGTAAATACAAATGACAACGAGGACTAACACCACTCATCACCTTACACATGACTAGAAAGACTCTGCATCAGAAATTAAAGACGAGCAGGTGATGAGCCCACTGCGTCCAAACCTCTATACCAGTAAATTGGACAAGAATGTACCATAAGTTCCATACATTTTACCGATAAACACTTTGCTGGTACCCAAGTGGTTACTCTTCAGTTACAGGACAACTGGGAGTTGCCACCTGGGCAAATTAACAATGCCGTCATTTAATCATCCTGTTAATCCCATGATATAGCTGTTTCGGAGACAAGCCAAATAACACATTTGGTACTTTATTGAAATCTCAGACCACTGCCTGACAGATTTGAATTCCATGACTATACCATATAGTCGTGTGTGTATGTGTGTGTGTGTGTGTCCAGCTCTGTGCCTGACCGAGGACAGTGCACAAGGCAGAAGGCATTGATGCGCAGACCCAGGTAAAATGTATCCAGGTTAAGTGCAAGTGCAAGTCTGTGCCCCGTTGTTAGTACACATGGCCTAATACAGAGCTGGAAAATCCAAGGATCAAGATTTTTAGGGCAAGCAGGGGATCAGCTTACTGATATAAATATGTTTACAAAATAAAAAAGAACAAATTAATTTAGGTTATATCATGTCTTATCAATAATAAGGTGTTTCTTGATTGTTTTTGTTTTTTACTGTCACGGTGTATCTCCCTGTACTAATATTGAATTGTAACTATGGTCAGGTCGTCGTTACCGATGCCTTCAGTGCCTGGACATGGACCTGTGCACTGCTTGTTTTTCTGGTGGACTGGAGCCAGAGGAGCATCGGGATGATCATGAAATCGTCCACTTGGTGTAAGTTGAAATTTCTATTCCTTTTATTTTATTTTTTATTTTTTTTACTTGTGGTTATATTTAATTTGTGCCTTTCAAATGATATGTCATTGATGTGTATGGGTCCCTTACAATAATTGGTAGTCCTTTTCTTTAGCACTCACTTCTACAATATGTGTGTGCAGTCACTCTTCTTCTTTCTTTTCGTTCACATTTGTTATTGTCTGGACCCGAAGTCGTGCTTTCTTTTTGAACTCAACCGTCTTCTTTAAGTCCTCCAGGCTTCCAAACAGTTTTTCTTTAAGTGTTTTCTCCTCGGTCCAGTAGGTGACTCTCAGGCTATTGAGAAATTCACGTTTCTGCAGAACATGCTCTGTGGTCTGTGCTTCCCTTCTGCATGAACCAAGTGGCCTCAAAGCAATCTTTGGTTTGTTACACATGTGGTGCAGTCTCTCTATATTAGTCCCAATTCTAAAAGTGTAGTGTTAGATCTAGAATGTTCTTGTACTGTCATGTCAAAAGGAGACTCTGCACCTCCAGACTGGACTTGAAGGTCAAGGCCTTGAAAACATAGATGTCCTGGATTCGAAACCCAAGACTTTGGCATCACAATACGACAGCGTTATCCAATATGATAGTGTATGAAATAAATGAACATGGAACAGGCACTGATTGGGAATAACAGCTTAGTTGGTGGTGAGTCTGTCTGCTGTTGTCGGCAAGGCGGTGTTGAGGCAGGAATAGGTCAAAACCATTGGACAGGTTTTCCATTTCCCCGAGGTCGTTCTATTATGAGTATAAAGGACCGTGACAAAAAACTTTCAAATGGTGAATAAGGAATCTCATGATTTGTTTTCAGTACTTCCTGAATAACAAAGTCAAGTTGCTGGGGAAAACCTTCTAACGATCTTGTCCTATGGGTTCGATGCCCTCATTTAACAATTTTATTTTCTTTTTAGTTTATTGTCTCTCGCTGGCCGTGTAAGTAACATTTCCGTACTATTATTCCAAGGGATACATTCCCAATCTTCACAATCTATTTTTTGAATTAAATCAACTAATATGAAATGTAATTGAATAACATGTAAGTCAATCCTATCTGCTATGAAATGCCACCAACAGGTACAAATGCGACCACTGCCAGGCGTTCATCATGGGCAAACGGATCCACTGCAACCAGTGTGACGACTTTGATCTGTGCCTGGGATGTCACACCAAGGAAAAATTCCCACCAGGGTAGGTCACTCTTATTGATTTTGAGCTGATTTACATAACTCTATATGTTCAAGCTAATTTGCATACTCTACGTTTTCACGATTGATTTGAGGCCTGGGGTGAAAAAAGGAAAGGACAGGTGAAGCAGTTTGTGATGTGAGATGTGATGGATGTCTTATTGCCAGATGATTGTTTGGCCAGAATTTTAGCTGATACGAGTTTTTAATTGCATTTTTGATAGATTGTTATTCATTCAATTTTTGTTTGACAGGGAGTGGTGAAAAAAGAACGTAGTCACTAACATATCCACTTCTCTTTTCTTTTCTTTTTTGTCATAGGAATAGAAAGAAAAATAATTTTTTTTACAGAAAAGTAATGTTGATGATACTCACGTGTTTAATTTTATTTGTCTCCCTTTCTTCCCTGTGTCCATTGTTTTTCATATATGCTTTTTTTTCTCTTTTTTTCTTTGTTTTCAGACATACACAAGACCACGACGTAACAGTTTTCCCTATGGTCAAATGTAAGTCGACTCCTCTCCTTTTCAATAAATGTGTAATTGACCTGTGTCATATTTAAAGGGTGAAAAAAAATTGTCACTTGTCTTCTAACGCTCTAGGAACTGGGATAAGCTCTGTTCTAAGTCTGTTAATGACTTTTGTGGTGGTTTTTTGGGGGGGGTTTTTGTTGGGTTTTTTTAAATAATAAAAAGCATTCCCTTGATTTGAGAAAAAAGAATGATAGTGGGATAATGTAAGGATCTCCCTTTAGTTATCAGTTGCCAATGCGAATGCGGCAAAATTTTTGTCCTTGTAGCATTTCTTGCACCGATGTCTGTTTGTTAAGGTAGTCTTTCCATAAGTAAAACCTTCCAGCCTGGAATCCTGCAAAGTGAGAGGTTTTATCAGTTTCTACAGCATGAAGCAAGAGAGTTGTAATTTGTAACATTCTGAATATGATGTTGTTGTTTGTCGAGTCCCCTTTATACCGCAAAAAGCAGTGTAGGGGCCAGCCATGTGTCAAGCTCTGAAGGGTGTACATGACAAATGGAGGTAATTCCAAATGACAGCGAGGACTAACACCACTCATCACCTTACACGTGGCTAGAAAGACTCTGCATCATAAATTAAAGACGAGCAGGTGATGAGCCCACTGTGTCTGAATATGATGTACGTTTGGAGAATGAGTATCCAGCTACAGGCAGAGAAAGATATTGTCAGTATGTTAGTATGACAAGCCTAACATGCTGCTCTACTGTATGCTCCTCATGGGAAATGAGAGATATTGAATGACACGGCATAAATGGATAAATGGTTCAAAGTCGGTGAGCTTGTACTTGAACGGGGATATAGTCTGTTAACCCATCTTTATATGAAACCCACATCTTACTTACCTTGTTATCGCTGACCTTCTTTGAAACAGTGAAAACCAGCCTGACCAGCAACTCTGCGTTACGTGCCTACATCCACCAACACTCGTGGTTGCTGTACACGTCCTTGACCCTGACCCTCAGTGACCTGGTATATGGCCGTGACAACGGCTACTCCTTCCTGGACACCGACTACATCCGGATCGCTGGACAGTTGCAGTCCCAATGCGTGGCCCTGGCAACTAAATGTTTACAGCACAACATTGATGGTCAGTTTGTCTTTCTTGAAATGTTGTTTTCCTTTCATCCTTTTCTTTGTCCTCTTCTTCCTCTATATAACTGGACACCTTCTTCTTCTTCTTCTTCTTCTTCTTTTTCTTCTTTTTCTTTTTCTTCTTCTCCTTCTTCTTCATCTTTTTCTTCTTCTTCTTCTTCTTCTTCTTCTTCTTCTTCTTCTTCTTCTTCTTCTTCTTCTT
>JARFNW010123893.1:0-12415 GCA_031763155.1 Dirona albolineata
TTGATCATAATCTTCTCCCTTTCCATCTATCTCCTTGTGTTTGTGTGTCCAGATTGGCCGATTACGCCAAGTCCGGGTCGGTCAAGGCAAGCATGCTGGCCAAGGCACCCACCATGGCCTTCAAGCAGATGGAGCTGATCGGCAAATTCCTGGACGTCCTCAAGGCCAACAACCTGGTCAAGAGCACCGAGCTCTTCCAGACGGTGGATCTGTACGAAAGCACCAACATGCCAATGGTGGTCATCACTATCAGCTCCCTGGGACGTGAGGTACGGGGACAAGTTTTTTAAGCGTTATTTTCCCCTACAATTTGACGTCACTGTCGTCACTATTCGGGAAGTAGTGCCGACTTTGATGACATTATGCGTTCACTTTGGTGCTCTTTAGATCGGATATTACCTAATTCATTAGCGTTTTGATGCAGTGGGCGCATCTCGGACAGTGTGGGGTCAGAGGTTAGACAGTGTGGGGCAAAGGTTGGATAGTGTGGGGTCAGAGGTTGGACAGTGTGGGGTCAGAGGTTAGACAGTGTGGGCTCAGAGGTTGGATAGTGTGGGGTCAGCATGACTTGATCAAATCCAAAAGGTGTTTGGGTTTGTTTTTTTGGGGGGTTTTGTTGTTGTTGTTTTTTTGCTTCAATAAGCAATTAGTTTGTTTTGTTTGTGATTTTAGACCTTTGTGTCTCTTACTTATTTGTATTATCTTTGTTCCTCCTCCCCCACAGCTTCAAAAGGTAGGCCGTGGATTTGGCAAGGCTGAGTCTATCGGCGAGAAGAAACAGTGGACGGACGAGCAGCTGAAGGCCGGTCAAAACGTCATCGGATTGCAGATGGGAACCAACCAGGGTGCCAGCCAAGCAGGAATGAACATCGGAAAGTCACGCTCCATTATGGACTAAATTTAGACTCAGGGACAAAACACCCGAATGGGAGGGCAGATCCAGGACTAAACACCGTCCTAATGACATTTTATTATTACATTATGCAATTAATTTCATCATTCGAGTCTTTTAGTGTCTGTGTGTGGGTATGTGTGTGTGTGTGTTTGAGGACAGAGTGAATGGGCGAACGAGGGATCAAATGTTGTTACTGATGGAAAGCCATACTGCTATACAATCCAATTCACTGTGAAATGATTCATGTCCAGAAATTTCCATAACCTGTTGTTTTACAATTTACACCACCCAGATTTTGAATGTGAATGTTTGTTAAATTATATCACATTTTTAGGAATGTTTCAGATGTTAAAAGGTTTGTTTTTCAAATATACAATTTTGAAATTTGTTGAAATTTATTTATTTGGCACTTTAAAAATAATCTGGTTGAAGGAAAATGACACTGAAAATATAAATGACCTCAAACTTACAAAGCAGATGGATAAATGTTTCGTCTAAACCGATTGTGAGAAAGGAAGGGAAGTAACTTTCATATTTTGTTTCAATTCGTCCACGTTTTAAATAAAATCTGTTTAAATTGAAAGAGATAGCCGCCGAAGACGACACACCGAAATCGATTGAACAATTTGTTCTCATGTTTGTTATTGTTGTTCTTCTGCTGTCTGAAAAATGACAATATACATAATCTCATTTTATTATTCAAATGATTTTTGAGGGACCAGAATTTTTTTATTTTTTTTACAAACGAACATTCCAAAAAATAGCTAGTCGTCAAAGGGACCAAACTCTATCAAGAATTACCCAACACATCAACATCTCTCTAAGCAATATTCCTTCTTTTTATTTTAACAACTTTTAAACTGAGAACAAGTTTATCAGGATTTGTATTATTTCTGACGGGGAAAGGATTGGCCAATTATTTTTCTTTTGCTTTTTTTTTCTTTTGTTTTTATTGTTTACATTCTGACCTCTGACCTATCATTGTAAGTCATTTTGACAAACCAAACATATTTGAAACGAACATCTTTGAAACGACGATCCTTTCCGTGTTTTTTCTGCGTTTCGACTCCATTACGGTGCTCTATTATATTATTACCATGAATTTTTGTCATCCACTCATTTGAATAAATTTTTTTGTCCTATCATATATCGTCATTATTTCCTACTTCTTTATCGATTCTGTCTTTCATGCATTTTAATTTTTGCATAGACACGCATTCACACTACCTGGAAAAATTGACCAATTGATGAGTCACGTTTAGTCAAATTGAAACCAATCTGATTATATTGATGATTAAAAAGCATATTGTTAAAACTTTTGTTATAAATGAGTGATATTTAGTCAAGAGGAAAAATATTTTGATCAAGGGAAAAGCTCTCGCATGTCAAAGTTGTCCATTTAATTAATTCACTTGTAGCCCTTTATGGTGTGATTTATAAATCAGTTTGAAATTTAATATGGTCATCTATCTATTTTTTTTTTAAATCGAAGTGCCTGTTTTTGGGGGGGTTGGTTGTCCAATTTGATTTTAAAATGTTACTCACTCACATTTCTCAATTTCCCCCTTTCTACACATTGAACATACAATAATTAAAGCAATAAACCTCTGCTTCACTTTATAAGTATGTTGACAAACTCTGTAAGCTTTAAAATTAGCTGTATGACTACTTCCATCGCTGAAAGAAAAGAAAAGAAAAAGATTCTGGAATAAATTCCATGTTTTGATGGCCCAACGTTTTAAAATTGTCTTTTCACATATTCTCACAAAATTTTGTTGTAAATGTGAAAACTGTTTCCACGAAATCAGACATTGTCACTCATGCCACTTGAGAAGGCTTTGCAAGATGTGGTGTCTAGAGACAAGGTCTTTGCTCAGCAATTAAATTCTGGTTCTTTGTCTTTAAAAAGAATACACAATGCTAATAAATAAATTATGAATCAAATGGGTTGTTTTTGAGTTTGTTGTTTTGGAGAGCTCTATGCAATTGAAAAGAATTCCTTTTGTTTTGTTATAAAATATATCGTTTATATATTAATTCAAGACGTTTAGAAATGGGAGTGGGTATGGTCAAAGAAAAATAATTGATGAAACCCGAAAGTTGGTAAATGCAAGATATGTCACTCTGCCCTCGACTTGTGCTGGGAAGTAAATCCGTGGTCACATCAAGATGAAGGGAGACAATGGACAATTTTGTGATTTCCGGATGTGGAATTATCAGGGTTTGAATCTTACTCTGAAATGATTTTTGGGATCTTTCCTATTTTTAAAAATCCATTGCAGTTGATTGACATCAAACCACGTTCAGCCATAAATCAAACAGAAGATGAATTCTTTGATACGACCTAAAGTCAAAATCAAACTAACAAACACAAAAACAAACAAACCAAAAAAAAGTGACACTAGACATGGCTCAATTTTTCACATGTGACTTCATAATTATTTATATTTATTAATTTCGTGAATGGCTTTCACATTTCATTATTTAACATAACAGAATTATCATCATCATCAATTTACAAGCACACACACACACACCACGCTCACATACCACTACCACACACACATCCATAAAATAAAACATTTATTCCTCAACACACCCAGCACGCAGTGAAATTTTTTGGTGCATTTTTCATTTAAAAAAAAAAAGGAACCATCCCTGTGCACTAACTGCTTCTCTAACTATTTTTCATTCAAAGAAAAAAAATTCAGAATCGGAACCAAGAAGATGTTTGGAAATTATTACAGCTTGATTTTCAAACACTGTTTTACCAAATGCAGAAATACATATAATTATCAAAGACACCGACAACTAAAACAATTTGAATCACTGAAAAAAATGTCCATTCCTTAAAGACAAAATATACATATCTCCTTAAATACGGTAACTTCAATAGAACTTTACATTTGAGAAATTCAACAAATCTTCTTACTGCACTAGTCTAATTAATGTTGAAAACAAATCATTCAATCAAACTCGTGACAAACTAAAGGAATGGCCAGACCAAAAAGACGACGGCGAGACAAGCTTCATGTGCTGTCAGCTAAAAACATGAGTTTGAATTATTTGAATTCATTTGTTAGAATTTGTAACTTTTCATGGGACATGGAAGAAAATACTTTTGCAACAAGGAAATAAATAAATAAAAAAACAAAAAAACGTCCTTTGTCCTTGCCAAAAATAATCGTGACTGCTTAAGCCTCACAAGAAATTATTGAACAGAACTGCTGTTGACAAGAATAATAATAACAATGAACATTTCTCATTTTCACCAAGCTCTCAAAGCTTTAGAATGAAATCCATCAATTTATCTATTTTATATAACACTACAGTAAATTCCTTACAACTGGATATCGAGAAGACCGCAATCAAAATACAAACTGTTTACGCTAACTGAGGGAGTCAATCTTCAAATTCAAACAAACATTTAATTCCCACTATGTGATGGTATGTGATCAAATGCAATGAGTATATTATATTAAATATCACTGAAATTACCCAAAATGATTATCTTGCTACATATGATATCAATGGCAATTAATACGACTAAAACCAACCATGCAACAATCTAATTAAAAAGTTTTTCACATCATCTTTAGAAAATAATCAATCAAATAAAATTGACCCCCGTGTCACTGTTTATTTGTTATCTGTTCCCTACCCTATAGTAGCGTGATTAAACAGTGTAGGGACCAGCTCTGTGTCTGGCCGAGGACAGGGTACAAGACAGAAGGCGTCGATGTGCAGACCCAGGTAGAACGTATTCAGGTTAAGTGTAAGTCTGTGCCCCACTACTACACATGGCCTGATACAGAGCGGGAAAATCTATGGATTGAGGATTTTTAAGGCAAGCAGGGGATCAGCCCACTGTGCTCATGTCATTCCTAATAAATTAAATCAAATTGAATCAAATCTAATCAAATCTAATCACATTGAATCAAATCTAATCAAATCTAATCAAATCTAATCAAATCTAATCACATTGAATCAAATCTAATCAAATCTAATCAAATCTAATCACATTGAATCAAATCTAATCAAATCTAATCAAATCTAATCAAATCTAATCAAATCTAATCAAATTGAATCAAATCTAATCACATTGAATCAAATCTAATCAAATCTAATCAAATTGAATCAAATTGAATCAAATCTAATCACATCTAATCACCGAGGCAAAGAAAGATAATATTGTCAGTATGATGACACTAGACATGTTTATTGTAACAGTAAGCTCCCTTGGAAAATGAGAAGGACATTGGATGACACGGCCTGCCAGGGGAAAAATCAAACGGTGTCAAGTCTGTGAGTGTCCTTTTACCTTTAATTTGAGTTGGGAGTAGTTACTCATATGTAATAGCATAACCTGAAACAGTCAAACATTGTAACATTGCCAGAGGATCTAAGAGATGACCAATACAGTCACAAAAAGAGACACCCCCCCCCCAAATAAAATAATGAGCAATGATGCAGGTGAGGCCTTCGTTAACTTGTCAAGAGGTCACAGGTTACAGAAATAAATGTTTGATTTATTCAAACAATGGATTGACGAGTCACATCTGATTAACAATTACATCAAGCACAATGTCAATATGGCCGAATGAAATGGATGGGCAATCAAATAAACGTCTCACATATTCCTCTTATATCTATTTGCATACCATTGGCTTCAACGGCTCTCATCATAATTTTTTTCAAATTACACATTATAAGTCACATTCAAACAAACTGTGTTATGGACTATCATATTCAAATTAAAAACACCTTTTCTGTAAAAAATAAAACAAAAACGCAAAACCCGCCAAGACCTTCCTCCTCTCACGCTTTAAACAATTATACCACGTATAATCTTAGAATGCGACTCTACACTAGACTCATCATCATGGTTTCCTTGGTTACCATGGTGACTTTTAAAATAACAAAGCCTGCTCTACCAATGGTCTGACACAGGCCTACGGAAAATTTCAGAAAAAACATATCAGTGATATTCTACTAACCGATGAAAATAAAAACAATCCCAAATTTGAGGTGGTAAAAGATTGTAAACCCAAAACAATCAAAACTGACAGAAGTTGGAAATGTTTCTGTTTGCCTCGTTACTTTGTGAGTCTCTACTTCTTGCGTCCAAAATAGTTTTCAAGATTTCAAGAAAGTATTTCCTGGGTTTATCAGGCTGTTTTTTATGACAAAACAATTCTACGCCATGGATTTAAAACATTCATATTAAGTACAAAGCTTACGTGATTTCATATTCATCAAAAACAAAAGACAAAATCCTGATTGAAAACTCAAGAGAAAAATAATGAAACTGGGTTGGAAATAAAAATAAACATACAATAGTTTGTTTTTTTAATTTAAAAAAATTAGCCAAAAAAAAACCAACCAACTGACACAAATCTATGCCAAATAACGGATATGTTTTTGTTTCAAGTCATTCTCAGCAATTACACTAAGTGATTATTCGGTGTACAGAGTAAATGTCGATGTCTGGCTATCACAAATCACATATACCTTCCTATCTATGACTACAAACAATTTCACTACATGGCTGACATAAAGTATCATCTAATCTTTCAATGATTCGAATCAACAAAAGTTTCATACATTCATCAGCTGACAATATTGTCTTAACAAAGGACAAATAAAGCAAATGATAAAGAGGATTTCACACAAATCCAAATAAAACACAATCAAATAAAAAAATTAAAAAATTAAGTTAACGCCATTTTTTTTCAAGTTATTAATCATAGTGTGTGTGTGTTGTGCATTGATCACAGGTCTTGTAACGTTCATTTCGTTTTTGTTCACAATACCACAATTCTTATGTTTCCACCGGTTATTCTTACGCTTTGAAATCCATTTTGATTCAAGATTTGACAGGCTATTTTTTGGGGTGATTTTTGTGGTTTTTTTAGTTTGCACCTGTGTTTGTTTACATGTTGCATACTGAATTCAACATGGCGTCTTCATCGAAATACGGTAAAACCGTTCCTAAGTGTTTATCAGCTTAGCAGGCTATGGTTATATTTAGTCAAAAGGAAGAAAACAATGAAAGCAGTGAAGGTGACGATGTCGGGACAGAGAGCGATCAAGAATCTAGATATAGCAGTACTTCAGACAATAGTTCGTAGAAAATGAGATACGTGCAAAGATGCAACATAAAATTAAAATAATTAGAGTGATTGCCCTTGGTCAGAGCAATATAATGACTCGGATGCCAAGCGTTTTACCGCAGAATGAAGACATTCCTGAACCGCCTTCATAAACGTTGATGGATTTTGAACATTACAACAGTTGTTGAATCATTGAGTCAAGCAGCGGACACGTTAAGTTTCTATCAGACTGAAGCAAACACATTTTCATAGGCCTGTGATATGACCTAAAATCACCTCTATAATAATTAAATAAGTAAATGTAAGCAGAAAATAATGAAGAAGAAGAAGAAAAGGAAGAAGAAAAAAGAAGAAGAAGAAGAAGAAAAAGAAGAAGCGCAGAATCATAAAAAAAAAACCCCAGAATGATTATCTCAGGGTCAGCGGTGAAGACAATTTCATAAAATCAAAAATCAAACAACCCACATATTCCAACAACAAATCCCTTGCATAGAACAACTTAAAGCAAAAAGCAAACCAAAAAAACAACAAAAAACAAACAAAAACAAAAAAAATACAATCACTCATGGCAACATTTGACAGGCCGGCCATAAACATCACTTTCATACATGATAAATTATTAATATCTCAATTACAGCAAAAAATATATTACTTTTTATCTTTACAGTACATACATCTAATCCTCAATCGCTGTGCAGAAACAATCACATTTTTCACACCACCACCTTTCACGACCATGTACATTATATATATAGTTATTCTAAACCAACATCTCAGTCACCACTCTCACATCCACACACCATAAAACCAACAACAGCAACTAGGACTATTCACTCCGCTCTCATTTCCCAAAGCGCTGCGCCGTGCCAGCATATCGGCGGAGCGACGAAAAGAAAGATTTGTACGTCAGACCTTTGTGGCTCGGAACAAATCTGAAAAGAAATGAAAATATAGCAACATTCATCAAACCAATCAGAACAGTTCAAATATTCACGACAAGAAGACGAGCAAATATCTAGACAGTGTCGTAAAATTAATGATTATCAATTTCATGGCATATTATAATATTTCAATTTCATTCATTCTTTGATATAAAAAAAAAACATACACCAGGTCGACAATTTTTGAGCGACACAACCAAACCAGAACTTAAAACAATTGCCTGAACTTTCAGTCTTGCCGCGACAAAAATGTTATTCTTTCATCACCAATATTGAACAACAATGACAAACTATTCATCAGGCTGAATTTATTTTGGTCTGAACAAGACCTGCCGCGCACTTGAAAAGAAAATACTATTATTATTACTTTCATGCTGTTATATTTCAAATGTAACGTCTTTCACCGCCAATGTTTGTGTTAAAAACATCTGTGCACAATTCAAAGTAATTGAAGAGAAGGAAAAAAAATGTAACTGAAAATCGTTTTCAGACTTTTAACTTAATTTAACCTAACTTCAAACTATACCAGTGTAAAAAATGACTGAAACTGAAGGGTTATACAAAGCAGACGGAAAAGGGGAAAATAGTTGAATCCTTACATAAATTCTGTCAGTCGTACATGCCAGGGGAGATAACCAAGTAAACTATGAGTCGGGCCAAACTTCAAACACAGCTCAGGGTCAGGAAGACGGAGGGATTCTGTGAAAATGGATTTATACAAGAAACATGATATTATATTATTACAGCTTTTTTTTTTAAACACAAGAAAAACAAACAAACAAAAATATTAAAGATTTTAACAACCAGATAAATTCAGATTGAATACACTAATTACATACATGATGAACACTATTTTAAAATGTTTCATGACTATGACACAATCAAAACTACAGCAAATTACTCAACACTCAGTATTCTCAGACAAAATCCATTAAACCTGTATTCACAGTCCATACGTAAACTGTTAGCACATTTGGCAACATTGAATTGTAGTCAGAATTTTACGAAAACATAGGGACTCAGTGCATGCCAAAACATCTTGTCAGTTAACGTCCCATCTGAATCTATGTATAGCATCAACATCCACAGGACAATTGGTGTTCCTGACCCCCCTCATGACCTCACCTGGAGGCTCAAATCTGCCTGCCTGAGAATTACAAATTTGTTCATTTTCATATGCTGATATATAACGTGTCACTGATATCTTTTAGAATAACAGCAGTCCAGGGTAGGGTGGAGGATGAAACAAAACTGTGCTTTAAATCAATGGTAATTAAGGAAGAAGAAGAAGTCTGAAGAAGTAGAAGAAGAAGAAAAAAAGAAAAGAAAAAGCGATAGAAAAATTAAAATGGTGAAGACAGAAACCCCCAAAGCAGGACCTACCCATAATAAAGGCATCTACATTGGAGGGTACGACATCATCCAGTCTGTAGGATCCAGACGAGACCATCTTCCCGAGTCGCTTGGCCACCCCCACTATACTCCTCTGCCCGTCCTCGAGGCAGAGGAGACAGACACGAGTTTGATGGACTTTGGTGTGAGCTGCAGGATACAAGAGTACATTAGAATTATAATTCAAATCTGTCAAAAAAGACTTGCAAGAAAATTATGTGTACTAACTATATCGAAAAAGGTAAATTTCGATCAGTTCTATTTTAAGCGTGTGAAAAAAAATTAAAATTCATGAAGATCAAGCTTTTTTAAACAGACTTTGGCTAAACCTGGAGAGACTTGCCGTTTCTAGATAACCAATGCTCAGTAGTGAGCCACTTTCGAGCGTGTATCTATACTTTTTTTATACTCCTTCAAAAAATTAAATTGTGTAAATCGTGATTATAAGTATAAATTTTACAGTGAACTATCTTTTTTGAACGTTGGACCACGAATTCTATCACCCAACAGATAAGAAATTTGTTTAACGCCAGATTGAAACATTCTATATTTACTATAATAACTTATTTGTGATTGTCTTTTACGGAATTGATTGGGAAGCGCATAGACCTGGTCATGACTATGCCCTGTATAAATGCTATGTATTATCCTTATATTTACAGATATAAATATAAATAGAGATTGTCCAAAGAAATAAAATCAGGCAACTCTAACCATGGCCTTAGCGTTTTACTTCAAACATTGGGGCAGTTATTTTTTGAGAACCAAACATTGAATCTTATACTCTTAGCCAAACTAAATAATGTGGAATGTGCCGCACTTATAAAATTGATTGTTCGATTATAGTGGTACAGGGGATACACACTTATTCCATCATAGGCCCAGAAGGCAACAACAGTGGAAACCACAAGGACCACATATAATTTTTCTCATGAAAATGAGTTCAGGTTACAAAAATGTAAGAAAGATACAGTATAAACCAGGCCGGTCGAGATATGTCTTCAGATAAAGATCAGATTAGGATGTCAAATATATATGTAAATGGTGACTGGTTCTATGAGTAATGGCGATTGACAATCACATTCCTCCATCAGACGATTTAAAACAAGAGGTCCTGTATCTAAGTAAGCAATTCCCGTAAAACAACGACAGCCAGTTCCAAATTAACAAGGAGTTATGTGGCCACTGATTATAAAAAATATACAAAAATGTTAACCCCCCCAAAAAAATCTACCCTCTAGCATGACAAAGTTGACAAAGTTAATATAATGGAAATGAATCAAAGTGAAAACTGTCTATATAATAAATGAACATCCCCCCACCTGTCCCTCCTTGTTTGATGGCTTGCGTAGACGAATACAATTGAATATCATAGTTGGATTTGTCCCGACCCATCACTTCCTCTGACACAGCCTCCATATTCTCTTGTAGGAAATTGCTCTTTCTTTTGATTTCACCTGAAATATGGCAAAACAAAGATGTGAAAAGTCGACCCAAAAATAAAGAATTCATAATTATAACAATATATATAGATCTAATGTCTTCTTTTACTTTTTGTTAGAAGTCAGAATTTATACATAGACTACACTTTTATTGGTAAAACTAATGTATCAAAGCATTTCTTTCCTCTTTCGAGTGATAAATAAAATTTAAGCTAATAATAAATGTAATTTGGGCTGAGATATTCATCTTTGCAATGCCCAGATAGAAGCTGCAGAGGCAAAATAACAAACAATGAAACAACCCGAACTGGCCACACAGTCATCCTATATTGCCTATATATATTTGTTTTGGTGTCTACTAAACTATCGTCTACTTTTGAAAAAAAACAAAAAACGATAATATTGAGCTCTGGTATTATCATGGAAATCCCATACATTCACCACGATACTGGTTGGTGCACAGGAGGAAAAATAGAGATAACGTTTGTAAACTCAATTAACTGTTAATAGTTAATGTTAAGTCTAAAAGTCTGTTGTGCTCGGAACCAGACGCGACTCATCAACAACAAGGCCAAGGGCCACAGGCTTGATATTTTACACAAATTAACATCGACATCAGTATCAGTATCAGTTCTATTTTTCCTGTTTGGCACTGCATATACGTATTATTTTGCACTTATCATTCATCAGTAACAAGCATCTGGCCAACTTCAATATAATTTATAGAATAAAGCCTGGACTTGACAGCAGCAGACAGCTGATCATCAACAATAAAAAAAAGTAGGCAAAGGCAAAGGCCAGATGATGTAAAGTAAAGTAAATATTTTAAAGCAAAGGCAAAGGAAGGCCCTTCGCCTTCAGGAATTCAAATCTCACTTACCATTGATGTCATATATACTGATATATGAGATTCCCATGGTGACCGCCCACACCACTATATTAGCTACATCACGAAATGAGAATTCATCTTCGGCTATCAGAAGTCCAAGATGATTTGGTATTTTGTTCAAAGATTTTGCATCTGATTTGATGGCCAAAGTCTGAGTTGATTTCTTCATAAAGCTGAACACGTCAACATAAGGAATGAAAAGAAACATGCATTTCACAAAGTCTCCTAGGGTGATGAGGTGGTGAATTAAACGAAGGAGTATCGTTTTCATGGCTAAAATTTTAAATAGATACAAAATGATGAAATCATAACAACTGTTCTAATTCCAGAGTATCTTGAAGCGTAACTCGTGTCGGGTCGTCCCACCGGTGTCCCGAGAGTTATTTACATTTCCGGTCATAAGTTTCTATAGGTACGAAACGAAATGTTGTAAGACGTGGATTTGTCAAAATAGCAACATGAACGCAATAATAAATTGGTTTAAACTTTCGAGCCACTAAATTAATGTTAATGACCGTTATCGATGAATAAATCAACCAAAAATATTGTCATTATTCTCAAATATATTTATTTTTGCCGATTTGCATTCAGCGCAGAACAAGTCACAAGACAGATGTTTGGTTTTCATTGGTTACCCTAATAGAAGTCACGCCCACTCAACAGGTGTCAAAACATTCTCTCTCTCTCTCTCTCTCTCTCTCTCTCTCTCTCTCTCTCTCTCTCTCTCTCTCTCTCTCTCTCTC
>JARFNW010123914.1:0-22216 GCA_031763155.1 Dirona albolineata
TCTCTCTCTCTCTCTCTCTCTCTCTCTCTCTCTCTCTCTCTCTCTCTCTCTCTCTCTCTCTCTCTCTGACTCTCTCTATCCATCACACACACATACACTCACTATGATTAAGATTATATTACCCTGTTGCGATATTTGTGTTGAAATGAAGCTTTTGGATATTGATGTAATTTGGTTGTTTGACTCTGGGTGTTTTTGGTTATTTTTTGTATTACTTGACTTTGTAGCATCATCTGTCACATTTCGATTTATTGTTTTGTTTTTTTCTCCTCTGTGAAAATATTCAGTTCTTTTGCACACAAGTTGTTTTCTTCCATGAGAATTGTAATGTAGATATAGCAATTAGGTCTGTGAGCGCACTCGGTCTAAGCATTTTGTGATGTGCTGTGGTACCTGCATGCATATTTAACTTAGAAATGTGACTTGAATTTCTTTTCTTTTCTTTTTTTTCTTTTCTTCTTTCTTTTAGTTTAGTGTTGTCAAGTATCTAATATTTGGAAAATGCCACATCTTTGAACTGATATTATTATTATGTTCAACATATTACTTTTTTTGACATAAGAATCTGGTCTAAGGTTGTAAGTAAGGTAATCTTAAGGTTTCAAGTTATGATCTGAGCGTAATACGTTGGCAATTTAAATTTTATTGATCAAATCTAAGATGATTAACTATTGTGTTTATTTAGGACTTGCATTTACATATTTTTAGGCAAACATTAACCAAATTCCAATTAAAAAAAATAATTGGGGTTAAGTTTCTGTTAAACTTTACTTGCAATTAATTTTTGTAAATGGTTGTTAACTTTTGCGCTCTCTTTTTACTCTTGTTCCTTCTTTTTTGCCTCTGTCAGATGTCCAATGGATTCTCTTGATGCCAAACAACCAGCAGGTGGGTAGTGTGCCAGTCACCAACGGCATGGTCGTCAATTACAACAGCCACAACAACAGCAGTAGTAGTAGTAGTAGCACCAGCACCAGTGGTGGTAGTCTTCCTGGCAGCTTCAGTAACTACAGCACACTGACATGACCGTACAGGAGGGGCTGTCTTAGAGAGTATATATGAAAGCTGTTTCTGATGCTTGTGGTTGATGATGTTTGTGATGCAGGCTTGCCGACAGTCTCAGGTCTTCTATCAATATACCTACCAGGTTTCAGGACATGCACAAAGGGGGTTAAAATTGCTCAATCAAAATCCTGCTTGAACAAAGCGAGAAGTTTATTATTTATTATTTGTAGCTTAGTAAAACACTTTTTGGTCTTTTTTTTCTTCTTTATGATAAAAACCAGCTTGTGCACTCAAAAATAGGTTAAAACATTTTAGAATACATCGCACCACTATATCTCTCACACAATGATGCAGCAACTCATGGAGTTATATTTTCATTTTGCTTACTTTTATATTACATTTTTTTTAGAAGTCCTGATCTGTTCTTTGATTAATAAATCTGTACCGAACTGGTTGGTTGACTTATGATACACACTTTCAGTGGTTCCTCGTGATCTCACTATTTATTTGGATTACATTGTATATAAATGCACACACACTTGTTCAAGCAGAGTTTGAGAGGTTGTTGGCAAGTCAGCATGTATCAGTGATTGAGTCTGAATATCTTAGATCTCAACTTGATTTTCCATGGTGAGGTTTTGCAGAGATAATGATAGCCCATTTGTACATAATAAAGTAGAAAACAATTTTGATCATGGGATGCGAGATGTGATTGACTGTGATGCAATGTTATTGAAGAGAAAACCCTAAAAAGTTGAATTACTTGTCAAGAGCTGATTTTACTCTCAAGGATTGTTTTGGAATAATTTTCAGCAAATTAGTCTTTGTATAGGATTTTTTTTATTGTTTTTTGTTTCATTTCTGAACTTATTTTGCAAATAAGGATATTATTAAAAGAGTGTAACGCCAACGCTATTTTACATGAATTGTTGTAACATATCACACATTACAACATTTTCCTAAGATAGCTAACTGAATGAATGCTGTTACTGAGATGGTTTGATAACTTTTTCTGTTTAAATCGTTGAGGCACCAGTGAATTTCATCTCATGTGAAAAGGGGTGCTCTTTGTTTTTGGTTGTCTTTTTAAAACTGTTCTTTTGTCGTGTGGGTTAATCTCAGGGCTGAATGCTATATTCAGTGATAAATTCTTTATAAATATGTATATTTAACCATATTACAAATAGAATCCATGCTTGTGAAAGAATCCACGCAGCATTTTATATCCGAGTCTGGTTATCTCAATTTGTATATACTAACATTCCCCGATGTAGCTGGTGGCTGTCTGTTCGTCTCCATTGTTCTTATGTCTGTAAATGTACCTCAATTCCATTTGTTTGGATTGTAGTGTAGTAGACAGCATGTGTGCCAGGTGCTGGTAATATGGGGAACACAAGTAGCTTTTGATTCATTCAGCATTTTGAATACCTGGATCTTTTTCCAGTGATATCAAATTTCTTACAAGTGATGAAACGACTGTAATGCGCAATTTAGAATTAATTTTTCAAAATGTAGCATGATACATTTCTAGAGTTTCTAATTATCAAGATTTTTACAATAGTAAAACCATGTTTGGGACGAAAGAAATATGTTGGCTTTATAGACACTTATAAAGCTTTCTGTCATAATGAGAACCCTGAAGATAGTTAATAGATTGGCGGGGAAGATAACCAGTACCCTGCTGCTTACTCACAAGCTATCAGTATCATGCAACATTACTGATGTTGTGAAATGAAAACAGTCCTCTGCATTGGAGTTGCCTTGGAACTCAATGACTGCTTGCAGCCACTTGGCCATATACACTGGCGGTTATAAAGAACAATATTCTTGTTACTTGAGTAGTACAGCAGGTCAAGTAGTTGATGTGATCTGTACTATGGCAAAAAGCAAGCAGTGAACAAGATACAAAGGGGTTTGCTGGCATGAAGATCATTGATTTAAAATCATACAATTTTAGCCATCATGCCCGATACCCGTCTTTGTTTTCAAAAGCGAGTTGTACACCCTGACCAGCACTTGTCACATGTTCATATCTTCATTTGTCTTTGATGTTGCTCAGATGTGGCAGCCTTGTTTGTGGGCTGAACTGCATTTTAAAATGGCATATTGATAACTCAATTTAATACGACAGTAAAGGAGAAAGTATTGCTTGTTACGTATATATTTTTCTAAATTCTGTAAAACCATGAAGTACTATTTTACTGTGAATTTGGAGTTTTCCATAAGTTTGTTCTTTAAAATTGTGCATATTTATTTAGTTGTTAATTATTTCCTCACTTCTATGTATTGCTTTGTCTTGTAAATTCAAAAGTATTACGAGATGACCGATCGGTTTTGTGACGGTGACATGATTTGAAGTGTATTTTAAATGGTGATGGACAGTATAAAAATAGTTTGCTTTTTCTTTTCTAATACACAAATGATGACAATGGAGAAAAACTAAAAACATTTAGACTTGTGATAATTTCAAGTGAGAGAAAAAAACAAGAAGATTCTGTCTCTAACTATCCCTATATTAATATTATTCTATGGTATTTTTTGTTGTTATAAATGATAAAAGTCGAGATATGAATAAACATATTTAAAAAGAAATAATATTATTCTAATTCTATGGATCAAAATTTTATGAGTATTATCATATTCCTTTTGGATACTTGGGGCAAAACATCTTTAAAAACTTGTCATGGAGTGATGCGATAAAAAGTACCTATATATTATGCATTCTTATATTTTTAATTCCATATAATTTCCGAAAACATTGAGTGTTTTTAAGTGTAACAATAGCACATCACCTAAGTTATCAATTGCGTTTTTGTGTGTGTGCACTATTTTATTGGATATTTATTAAATTATATTTATTCTTTAATCATAGATTCTAATGAATGTTTTGATGTTACTTTTGTGTTTGGGAAATGTAATTTTTCACATGGTGAATGATTGGAATTTTTAATGTATTAGAAAGGCAAGCAAATGCTTTATGTTTTATATGTTTGTTCTAGTATGTGTACTTTTTTATTTCCAAGGAAAAAGGGAGTTATTTAACAATATGAAACTAGTTGTAGTTATGAAACAAATCAATTTTTATGTGCATATAGTTTTAACAAATCATTTACCTCTCCTTGGTTTTAACTCCTCTCCTCTTCCCCTCCCTTCACCAATGACCTTTTTTGTTTCTCATTTATATTGATTGTATTTATAGTATCTTTTCTTGATCTTCCTTTATATGCATTTTTGGTCAGACGACCTGAATTACTGGGAGAAGCTGGTATTTAGCTTATGGAGGTGATGTAGGTAGCTTAGCTTCTGGAACAATTTATAATCTCACTAATTGCCACTATTTTATTGTTCATTTTAGAAATTGGTGGGAATTGTACTCTAAATTGCACCGCTCTTCACTTATGGCAATTTAACATTAGATTCCCAGAAATGAAATTTATAGAAATTCAATGCAGTGGGTTTATACTGTCATGTTGCGAACAGTCGTTGCTGATATCGTCGGTTGATATTCTAGCACACTAAATTAGCTAATATCTTTGCTTTTTACACCGAGAGGTCCCTAACACCAAAACTCATATCTATGCATTTGAAAAATTGTAAAAAGCCTAGATCCTAGGATCCTCTGTATGTTAAGTTATAAAATACCCAAACTGTCATTCCCAAGTGTTGTCTTGGGATATGGGGGGCAAGTTTCACTAAAGGTCCAGGCTTGGAATCCTGATTCTCGCGACTTTTCAGAGTTCAAGGCTCTTTTCTAAGGCCCATTAACACAGGGATTTTGATAAAACGGTAGTGTCTAAAAGGGTGTGATACTAAACGGAAACGATGTAGAAATTGTTTTATAAATTATATTTTGAAGGGAAGCTCTTTAATGTAAACATTAAAAACATGTTAAACTTGACAGGCCCGTAAAATGTCACCTCCATAACTATTGTCCTCTTGCATGACTTTATATCAGCTTAAACCAGATCAGTCCTTTGTATTTCCATTTGTTCCTCTTTGAATTATTGCCCTTGTATGGAAGTAGTGCGGCTGTGGATCAACATGAGAGGCTAGCAACACCACCACTCATCTGGCCTTGGACCAGGATAACTTTGAATATGACAATTAGTAGAGGTGATAATTGATATAAGTCATTTGCTGCTGGAATCTAAATGGATGTCTCTCTTGTGCCACACAAAATTGTTGTGAGTCTAAATGGCTATACTAGAGTATAAGAGGGTTGGTGAATGATTTTGTGTTATGTAGAATTAATGGTGTGTGATCACTACATTATATAAATGACAAGAAATTATATTGTTTGAGACTTATCAAAGCTGCATGAAAGATGATACATTTGTATGCCTGGATATAATGTGTTATTCCTTCTTTCACTTTCAGTTTACTTTTTATTATTGTGAATTTTATTTTGAACAATAGCCTTTTCATCAGATGTTTGTGGTGACAATGACCTCACTTGAAAATATTTGAAGGGTAATATGATCTATGATTGTGAAATATTTGACAAATTGGCATTTAAAGGGTGATGTGAGACGGTGCCAATATATTTTAAGGAAAGATATAGGGTGAGAGAATTATGTGGAGAAGAGGATGTGAATTGGTTTCAAATGCATCAAGTATGAGATTTCTAACCATGACAAGTTCAGATTATGTCTTGTTGTTTTGAAATATTCCAAGCTAGTATGTGTATACCATTCTAATTTATATTTGATCACA
Organism: Dirona albolineata; assembly: GCA_031763155.1. Taxonomy (NCBI): domain Eukaryota; kingdom Metazoa; phylum Mollusca; class Gastropoda; order Nudibranchia; family Dironidae; genus Dirona; species Dirona albolineata. Next base: position 5,719 of record JARFNW010123914.1, read on the forward strand.
TAGTTATGGGTGCCCGTTTTTATTTTCCATCGTAAAATCCTGCAATGTAAGTGACTGATGGCCTAAATACTAACTTTTTTCAATGTCATATAGACCTGTTTAGGTATCACCAGTCACGGCAATCAAAAGATGAATCCGGTGACGTGCCAAAGATAAATGATATTGTCGTCATCATCATTATCATTACCTCGAACCATCATCAGCACCCAATATAATTCCATACTGCTAACTTATAGATTGAAAGCCGGTGATGCGAGTGATAGCCTTAATTACTGCTCTGCAACATTTTCCATCGGCACAACTCTTTTGGGCAAAAACACTGAACAAGAGTGAAAATGAAATCCTGCGCTATTTGTCTATTCTTGCCTGTATCCTTGAATTTGTCTGGTGGCTTTTTGTGTGTCTGTAATTTAAAGTTTATCCAAGCCTCTTCCTTCGCTTGTAGATGTTGCCCTGTATTAAAAGTGCCTGCAGTTTGAAATAGTACAAATTATGTGCCTATAACTATAGTTTATTTTGGCAACATGAACTCTGAAAAAATGTTAAAATTGTAATTCATATTTTTTTTGTGTAAAAAAAAACCCCCCACCAGGAAAGCGTTAGAGGAATGAATGTTGGACTATGAGTATGAGAAAATGTGATGCTAATACGAAATATGAATCTGATCATTGTTAAAATAAGAGCAGAAGTAAATTAACAAGTTTGAGATTTCTGTGAGTTAGTCAGTCTGTTAGTCAATACATTTGAGATAATTGGGTCGTGTGTCATAATATTTTGTTCAGTGTTTTACTTGAAAGATGTATCTTGATCCAGAAGGATTTGCGAATATCTCCTGTGCATGACCTGGGTAAATCATGATCAATTTTGAAACTTTTGTGCAATTGGATTTTGCGAGCAATCAGACAAGGTACTATTATTTTGCTTCTAGCACCAAAGCAAATATTTACCGTGCTACCTCACCCTTGTAAGGGTCTCTTATATAATATATTTATGTATATTATATTACTGTGTCTATAATATACAATGCATTAGAATATATAAATTGGCCAACTGTATTGATCAAATCAACATTGAGATTCTTAACATCATGAAAATTGAAAAGTACTCGCATTCAACATCATTACTTTCATTTTTTAAGCGTGTTGGTTAAATCTGAAGTATACAAATACAGCACTAGAAAAGGTCAGCAGCTACTATAAGATATAATCAAGTAGCCAAGAGGGAACAAATAGGGAAGGAAAAAAAGGAGTCTTACATTAACACGGAAAACTTAATTTGTTTGTCATTCAATGTCATTCATGACCAAATTATCACCAAAGCGCTACAACTATTAAAGGAACCATATTTTAAAAAGTTTATTGTTGTTGTCAGAGATACTAAACTATAGGATCATTTTGTGATTGATAACATAAATTTGCAGCATCCAGGTGAAATATATTATGAATAAATGTTTATAAATAATTGTTTGCTGCAGATGTATTGTTATCACTTTGTAATGTTTCTATTTAATCATGTCCATTGTGTGAATCTTGCTGTGGAAATTATGAAAGTTTCGGGGAGCATACATCCTAAAGTACCTCACTGTGTGACCTGATACTGATATTACCCTTAAATACCTCAGCCTTTTTCTATGACTGAACTGAAATTTATTTCAAATTATTTATAAATAAATGCTGAATCACATTCGTAAAAAATTCCTGGCAAAGTGTTGATGAAGAGTAACGTTTGTCTATATTACCCACCTCCACTCATGAGTTAAAAGATTATTCACAACCAGCACTTAAATGTGAAAACGGAAGTATTATGGACACATTACAGGTCGGCACACTTGTGCACCAGAGGTAGGTACTTTGAGTGTTGACTTTGACAAAGTAACAGGAATTTGTCTCTCCCGGCTTGAAATAATGAATTAAAAAGTATTCATGATTATATTCTAATTCTATGCACATTTGAAACTTTCGAGTTTTCTGACTTCCTTGGGCGTCCTCTTTGGCACAGTGAAAGAATTTCACCATTTTATTTGTATTGCTTTGAACACTTATTACCTTTGTGTGTTTTGTGTCCTCCAGAAGTCCCTATCATAACTCCTTTTATTTAGGTCAAGGGGAGATTCCATCAAGGCCATTTCATATTTTATAAGTCAGATCAAAAGATTTCTCAGAAATCATGAAACTTTGCCATTTACCCTGGCATTCATAGTCTTTAGATTAAATGAATGATATATGTTCAATATGGGCAAAAGGGATGGGAACCCCCAGTGCTCCTGTATCCATTGTTCACAATATTATAATGGTGGATCTGAATATCATTTTCTGCATGTATTACAAAAGTGAATTTTGAAATTGTCCAAAAAAATTATGGAAAAGTTTATGAATAAAAATTTGTCTCAAAATTTTTTATTTAAAAAAATCGACTGCTGTTTTCTAACACTAAAATTATAAATATTAAAGAAAATCAAAACCACCGATGAAAAAGAAAATTGTATATTTATCAAAAGGCAGCAATGTGAATTGATAATTACATTTGTATTTCGTGTACCTTTTCACTTATCAGTGTGCCAGTATGTCACAAACAGTTGTTAACGGTAAATGGTGATCATATTACATTTGTCCTGTCTTCCTCTCTTGTCCATTTACTGTCAACTGATCAACTGAAATCACTAGGGGACGCCAAGAAAAAAGAAGTTGAAAAATGTCAAAGACGGATGGCATCAGTTAATCACTAAAATGGACTGGTGTTGTTTAAATGGATTTGACCGTAGTATTATTTCACATTTGTGTCCGTTGAAATTGTGACATGTTGTTCATCTTCTAAATGTGGGAGATTGTGCAAGAAACTCTTTTTGCAAATTTTGTCATTGTGAAGCTATTGTTTAACCCTCTGATTTATTTCTTTTTGTCATTTTAATATGTAAAAATCAACAAAAATTCCAAGCAAATGATTTGGTGGCCTCATCAAAGTTTTTGTAAAATTGATTTTAGTTCTATTTTAAACATTTTCAGAGTTGTATTTGTATGTATCCATTAGCAAACGTCATTGAGAACTACATGTGGGAACCATTGGATTTTTTTTTTCTTTCGTCATTGTCAAAAATCATGCTTTATAATAATCGACAATAAAAGCATTTTCTCTCCATTTATCAAGAAAGCAGTCAGTGTAATTTGTTATTTGAAATTGATTATGGTGTGTTTGTTGAATTATGAGAGAGTGCATGCCTTTTCGGATTCTGCTTGACAAAGATCTCTAAAATCGATTCTTGAGATCTCCAAGGCCTTCCAGGTTTTCTTTGAAATTACAGCTTGGGGATACATATAATTTTAGAATGTGCAATCATTATGATTGTTTTACAGGCAATTCTAAACAGACATTTCGTCGCAAACAGTTGAAATTGAATTTTCTGGTTGACGGACAAACAAAATTATACATTAAGAAAATTCATCATAGACGGCTTCAATTATTTTATTAAGCCCAGCTACATGCAGAGAAAGATATTCAGTAGCTTAGTATAGTATGAACTGTATGCTTTCAAAGGAGTTGGGGACTTTGATATTTTGGTCAAGTCCATAAACCCATCTTTATACGTATATCTAATATCATACTTCCATAAACATTAAAAAAAAAGCTGACTCGTATTGTGCATTGACATTTTAATTGAAATTCACAAATTTAACATCACCATAACATTATGGCCAATTCAACATGGAAACAATATCATCTACTTAATCTCATGAGAAAAGCATGACAAGAATCTGTACAATCAGAAGGGAAGTATTTATGGTAGAAGTTGAGGCTCAACTCCTCTGCTTTGAAGCCAAACTTTTGGTATAGCAACATGGCGGGATTCGATGCAGACACGTGGAGGAGAACGTCTTTACCCATGCAAGTCTGGGAATGATTATAGAGAGAACAAAAACCAAACAACTCATTCATTGCAGACAATGCAAATCGTAATATTATACAATAATTGACTTTGGTTCATCATCATAGTCTAGTTTAGAGTGAAGATAAAACCACTACCTTTGCTTTCTCAAAATTAATCAACAATGTTACACAGAAAATACTGTGACAGAATTTTAAAACATTATACAGAGTTAAAGGTCTTTCTTTGTAGTACTACAATTTTCAACAGATCTGGAAATTTTGTGATTTACTTCACATCTGACTACACTAAACCTGATACAGCTGGTTGCTGTCGTTTTTTTGTTTGTTTGTTATCTGTTCCCTTTAGAACCATGATTAAACAGTGTTGGGACCAGCTCTGTGGCTGGCAGAGGTCAAGTTAAAGTGCAAGTCTGTGCGCCACAAGTGCACATGGCCTGATACTGATACAGAGCTAGAAAATCAATGGATCCAAATTTTCCAAAGTGCCTTTTTTATTTTTAAAGGATGAGATAGTTTCTCCATACACATTTATTGATATGATGATTTAATGCCAGTCTACTAGAAAATCAAAGTGATGAGGTATGATTTACAGAGATAAATTTTTTTCTACACATTTCGGGGCAGTAAACATAAGCAAAGTACAATACAAGATGAGATTATTTGTGAATAACTGTTCTGTGACATTTAAATTAACTCCACAGTAATGAGATTGAATACTAAGTATAGACAATGATAGCAGAAGAAGCTGGTTGGGGCATACATATCATTCCAGTGTGCAAAGGGTCAACAGTATGGAAATAGTTCAGATCTGCTATTTTTCTTTAAAAAAATGGAAAGTAAGGAATTATGACAAACATACACACAGCCAGCCTAATGATAGATACACAATCCTGTGTTCTTACCTGTATAAGATGATAAAGCATGAAAGAAGCAATGCCCACTCCCCTCCATTCAGGATGAGTGAAGATGAAGGAAATGTACGCCTCGTTATAACCCCTGTCTGGGACCATGAAGGCAAAGGCTATCACTATTTTCCTGGTTGTGGAAGGCAGAATATCAAATCGATAAGTTTAATATCAATTTTGTTTTCCTTACATGTAATTTATAATTGGATAAAACCAACAATTTAAATGACAATTTTACATTTCTGTCAAATTTGCTTTATCTCCAGAATTTGAATATCATATCTGGACATATCATATTCTGTTTCCCAAATACAATTTGACAATGAGAGACGTCCTGGTGTTTTTAGCAACATGCTGACAGTCGAAGGTTTTAATTTCAGAACAATAATAACAAGTGGTATATGGTGGTGAATGTGTTCGCAAGGTTGGAAAGATATAATATAGGCTCCATTTCGGCTGGTGCGATTTATCCTGCAATTTTAAGAATGTTATAACTGATCTTGCATCTTGTTCATCCTTCTTCAAATCTAAAAGTATGTAAACAAAGAAATACCATTCACAGATAGTGCTACAGAGTGTACCACTTCATAAAAAATCCTGTTGATGTACAGCGTTGGAACTTTGCACGCTTCCCTCAAAGAAGTAAAAAAAAAATCATACCAAGTTACAAGTTTGCATCTTATCTCTTTCCAGTCAGGGTAAAGACTTTTGGTACGCCCCATTAACTAGTAAACACAAAATTGACACGTGAGATCACAAGAATAAGTTAGAATTATAATTACATATTAAAACTGAATATCACCATCAGTCTTATCTACATCTTAAAGCAACCTTAGAAATCACATGTCACTGAGATAATGCTTTAAAAAAAATCCCCTTAAATTCATGATGACTCCCACGGCCACATTAACCCAAGGTTCATAGGTGTTATCATTTTCAAGAATTGAACACCTGTTATCTTCAAACTAATTGTAAGAAAAGACAGTATCGAATTCAAAATGTACCTGTATAGAACCACACAGCTGAAATCAGGATACTGGAGACACTCTGACACTGTAGAGACAATCAGAATGATTTTTTTAGAATAAAATGTCCTGTATTTGATGTTCAATTATGTATAAAACAAAATGATAATGATTGAAAATGATAAAATCACCTCTATTTTGTCCACAAGGGCTCTTTGTCTTTAGAGAAAAAAATCCCAAGCGTCTGCCGCACAAAGTAGGCAACAGAAGTAAATTTTCTTGCCCATAATAAAATCGTAACGCCAAAAGCCAGACTTGAGACCCCAATCATTGGCGTTATTGGTGCAATGTCTTAACCTCTCTGCCACCGTACCTGAATTTCCAACACTTTATCAAATAGCCTGTATGGCATATTGAATCACTTCAAAGTTGTAGCCTGTAACAAACATTATGGAAATAAAATAAAATTAAAACATCTCAAAATATTGTATATTAATACATCAGAATATCACTTACTGTCTATTCCCGGCCAGAAAAATTCCCGTGATAAAGCATTTACGGATGCGATGTGTTCTGGTCTGACATAGCAATAGTCAATGGTAGGGGGTTGGGGAGGGGTCCAGGAAGGGTCATTTCTGGAACAAATATAGGACATGATGCTGAACAAGAGGGTAAAATCAACATTCAAAAAGGTATATATATCGTCAGTATGATAAGTCTAACATTCTACTCTATTGCATGCTCCCGAAGAAGTTGAGGTTATTGAATGACACAGCCTGCTGGTGGATAAATAAATGATGTAAAGTCTATGAGCCTGTACTTAATGCTTGCCACCCTGATGGCATATTAGCATGGGTCAATGGGGGTTCCAACCAATGTTCTTTCAGTTGTGAGTCAAAATCATACCTCTGACACAAAATCCTCCATTGATGACATAAAAAAACCAAAACCCCTCGTTTTGAGTTTCCATCTGTTTCATTTGTGGTAAATATATGTTAAAGTGCCAGATATTACCATGGTGCAATTTAGTGCACACTTCCCACTAAGTGATTTTTATCCATCCAGGATTAACAATAACACGATGAAAATGATTGGGAATTTTTTAATCATTTGTTCCCATCAGTTAAGATATCTACATCATCAGCATGGGCTCAATTATTTCTGCTTTAGGTGAATTACAAGAAGACAGTGACAAAAGAAAATACTTCTCACCGATGTGGATAAGCCTGAATCTCCTGTAACAGTCTCATCTTCAAAGGCAGTCGACTCATGCTTTCATTCCTCCAAATAAATGGAACGAGAACTCTGGACAAAATGATAATAGAAACTATTCAATTCAACATCCATTCATTTTACATTGTAACACCACCTCGTCATGGATTTGCTTGTCATAGTTCATTTTGCCTCCTGACCTAGATTACAGCAGCTAATGAGAGAAGAGGTTAAAAGGGACTACTTTTTGAATGACATAATTATAAATTAAAACCTATAGAAACAGACACCATATTCTAACAGGCCCAAACCAATTAACAATTTAAGCAAAGTGTTCAGATTTCAGATCTATCTAGTTGCCGTATCCCTTTGTATTTCTGTACTCTCAGTAAAAAAATAAATAGAAACAAACACTGTACCTACAAGGGGGTTCAGAAATAGCAACAATTTAGTATGCTCTTCGAGTCTCTTTGCATCAATCGTTGTTGAATGCAGAAAAAATCTTATCCAAAATAAATTTTGTCATCAATTCAACATTCACCGCTAAGGAAGTGTGAATGACGCAACATCTATTACATAAACACATTTTAATTCATATAATTTAGTGCGCATTTGACATTTATTTATCAATATACTTAATTGTTCAGCAAAAGCGCTTGCAAGTCAGACCTCGTAAGTATATCGAAAAAAAAGTATAATCAAACCATATGTATACGAGCAACAGCACGGCCTGCTGTCGTGAATATGAATGATGTTTAGTCTGTGAGCCAGTACGTGTATGGGGATACACACTGTATAAACATCTTTATTTACACGCTGCTGAGCACTCCAGGGTGGAAGTTGAGCGCTATATAAATTCACTATTTACATTTACATCTTTACCTGTGCAAGCAAGCCTGCCAACCCCCCTAAAAAAACCTAAAATGGTTGGAAAATTTAAAAAGAAAAATACTATAATTTTCATATTCTTATTTCATACAATCTCAAACGCTATGATAAAATTGACATGTGGCCTACAAACCTGGTTGTATAGGGACTGACCAGTGGTCTCAAGTCATTATCTTCAAGGCCAACAAGACGCTGTCGAAAGCTTGTATATTCTCGCATTTCTTTCCTTTTACCACTATCCTTCATCTGAAAATGGGAAATTTTATTCATACGTCCAGAAGTAATGATTATACAACATGGACTTTCCTCTTAGTCTTAGTCTCCAGGCATGAATATCTTAAAAATATAAAAACAAATTGGGGTGGAGACTTTATCAATTCAAATTTGTTTAATGCACAGGAAATATTAAAGGAATGAGGGCTGCCAGAAGCTAAAATCCAAAAATGAGGTATGCAAAAAAGACGAAAATGGTGTAGCTCCAGGTGTAAAACAAATAACAATACAAAGAATGTTTCGGGTCTCCCCTTCATCAGCCAACAAGCACAAAAAACATAAAACATAGAACAAAAATTGAAAATCTTAAGCTGTGGGAATCACAGCGATGTTGACGCTTGGTCACAAACAATGATTTCATCTCAATCAATCTTTTAGAAAAATAAGTAGATAAACTCCTAGCCACAAACTCCACATGGCCTGAGATTATCTTTTGATCCCTAAATCAACATGCACATGATAATAAATGTCTCAAACTTTCCTATCTTACTGACAAAAGGGAAAGGCATTGCAACACGGCTATCATTATCATTTTGGTTCCAAAGTAGTGGCACCATTGAAACATCAGGTACATAGAACTAAACGAATTTGACTGGCAACCACGCTTCATTCTCTTGTCCGAGTCAGACTCTGAGTTATCGGTTTGTTATTTTTGTGATAGTTTGTGTTCTGTTTTAAAACTGCAATACTGCGTTTTAATGTCTATCCATTCTGCTTCCAGGGGCGACAAACTTCCAGCCAAGTGATTTTTGTCTGTCTAGAATCAGTAACAAAATAATGACAATTATTGGGAAATAATTAGTTCCCAGAAACTAAGATATCTACATCATCTGCATAGGCAGTCCATCAATGAAACCAGACTGGTCTTGCAACCTTTTTCAGTTCAGTCACAATGCTGAAATTTCGCTTACAAGGACGAAAGAAAAATTAGGTTCAACAGCGTCTCAAAAAAAAAGAAAGAAGTGCGTGCCACTGTATATTTGCTGATATATATGTTTCTAGGCTATGATTGACAAGTGAGATACAAAATTACTTTCGAAAAGGAGAGCTCCCTTCTTTTTAATATTTACCTATTTCATTCTTTATACCGTTACATTGAAACTAACCTAGAACCAAACTAGCTTTAGCTCACTCACCATGAACCTATCAAGATCCCTAGTCTCTTTCCCTTGCACAGCTTTGGACGGGAGTTTGTGTAGTTGAGGAAGAAAACTCTGGTGCCCTTCATTTGTTGTCGTCTGCAAATGACGTTATATGAAAAAAATTGAATAAAGTTTTCATGCCCTTTTAGAAGACACTGACAAAATTATAAATACAGAATTCATGCACTTGAAAAAGAGAAAGAATCAACTTAAAAGATTCAATTTGACCTATCAGTATCATGTGCAGAGCACAATAATTAATGAGGGTGGCAAAACAATTTCAATTCATAAATAAAAAAATCAAAACATGTATTAGAGATGAGCTTAAACGAAGTCTTCTGAAGCGAAGCACTAGCATGAGATGATAGAGATGTCTTCCTCTAGGGAGAAGACTTTGACTTACCTCATGAGACTTGGTTGCTTTCTCCACCTGAGCATCAAGATCAAACACAGGTAGTCCATATTCTCTATTCGTCTGTCAAAAAACAATTTATAAAAATAAAAATAATATTTCCAGATTGTTCAAAATTATAACAGTACCAATACATGCAATAGATGTCTACAAATAACTTTCCCTGTCACACTGTCCATACAGTCCACACAAATATATATGACTGACCTGATTGCAGATAAGTTTCCTTCTAAGCAGTGCCAACTCTGGAGTGAGTGTGCTGTTTTGGGCTGACACATTTAGCCTGTCAAGCAGTTCATTCTCCTCAAAGACACTGATGCGCTGGAGTCTGAACAGATTAAAAAACAAAAACAACATCATATGAAAGATCACATTATAAAATATACAAAAAAGGTTGAGATTGCTTCCAAGAATGCTTGATTAAAGTCATCACAACTATATAATATCTAATTTCATTAATAATAATGGTTTATATATTTGAGAGTCATTATTTCAATCATGAGGTCAAAACTATTCATGATGCAATCATTTCATAAAAATGCAGCCACTGTTTCCCTAGCCAACAACTTTGTTTTGTCCACATCATCACTTTACCCTGACCATTTGTTTTAATCACTAACAGGCTATTGTCAAATGATTGCGATAACCTTTTTAGTTGTATAATCATTATGGTATGATCTTGTTAGACTACTTCCACCATCTGATCAAAGCAATCACATCCTGTTTATCAACCTCTTGCATCACTATAAGAACATAAAAGACCCTGACCTTTCTGGAGATGACGCGGGCGGTGGATCATTTAATCTTCTTCGTTTTCGTGGCCGGCCTTGCTTCTTTTTCTTAATTTCAACGCTGTCATCATTGTCATTCATTTCTTTCTCATTCTCTTTACTTGTATCAGCCATCCCTTCAACTTCATCATCATTTCTTTGGTCCTCGCTACATTCGTCTGTACTCTCAATCTCATCAGCGCCTTCATCATTGTTGTCTTCTAGTTCACTATCCTCTATTTCTTCTTTAATGTCTCTCTCACTTGGACCCTCAGATTCGGTGTCACAGGGTAAACTTTCCAGTTCTGGTATGGATGCCTGTTCCCACTTCATGTCTGAGGATTATAGAAAGAGTTTAATTAAATTAATGCAAATTATGTGAATAGGTTCCATTACAAATCAATTCAGTGATATGATGATCACGCTAAATATAGAATATAATATCCTAGAAATGTATATTAATCAAAGCCATTTTTGCTTGAATCATTATTTTTCTCTTTCTTTTCCTGGCATAAGTTTTTAAAATATAAGCTTTTTGGGCCATACAGCAATACAATGCTGAAAGCTGAACTAGAATCTACAATTTACGTGAACATGCAATGCCTAATCTGATGGACCAATGCACTCCCGTTTCCATTTCTACTCACGCCAAATTACTTCAATAAAAATGCTTTTAAAAACACCCCCAATAATCTGAAATTATTCTTTAAATCCCCAAAACATTTAATATCGGTTTTTTTCTAGTAGCTAAACTAAATTTGTGTAAATTTAACAAACTTGACTCTTACTTAAATTCAGATTTTGGCTTCCCCTACACATTTTCTTATGAAAAATGAATAGGAAAACAATTTAACTTTTCTCCTACCAACAAATCAAGTTATCAAACATAGTCAAATCTTCAAAGGGTATCTTATCACCAATTGCAATAGAAAAGTAAATCATAAATCTAAAGAAAATTCAAAGATATAAAAACATTTTTAAAAAAAGAACCTGAAAATCAAATTAAAATGGGCTACCTTCTGGCGGAATCAAGGTTCTCATTTCCGGGGATGAAGCGCGGATATCAACAATGTGATCAGCATTGACAGCAATTGACTCAATGTCTACATCGATTTCAAGATCACTCTCAATATCTCCTCCATCGCCCAGTGAAAGACCCAGTGACTTAAAAGTAATCTTGGAGGATTGACCTGAAACACATGAAAAGGCAAAGAGTGTGCATTTAACCAACTACTCAATTTATCAAAGGTATATTAAAATGAAGGGAAAAATTAAAAAAACAGTACAAGATGAGAAGTGCAATCAAATTCATAAACATGTCTGTATTCTTCTTAATGTTATCATATAAGATGGTTGACATTGGTATGGAATATAACACAAGTAAGATAACAAATTTAGTTTTATTCCTGGTCTACCTTAATCCCTTATGAAGGCTGGTAATTTCAATACCTGGAGAACTGATAATCAATTTAGATGCATTTCATACTGGAAAAAATTATTTGGCTGTAATAAATCATAAAAAGCTTTAAAAAGATGGGTTCATAGTCTGCATCCCTGTGCTCACTGACGTTATCCCTGGATGGCCTTGTCATTCAAAGTCCTTCTCAAACCCCTGCAGAGCATACAGTAGGGAAGCCCGTTAGGTTAACCATATCAACACACTGACAATATATTTTCTGACTGTAGCCAGGTACTCATTCACACCTAGGTCAAGTGAGGGAAAAATGTGTAAAGAGTTTTTTCCAAGGACTCATAATCATGTCTAGTATTGCCAGGACTCAAACCTGAGATTTCATGACCTCAAGGCCGGCAGCCTAAGCACTTGGTGACTAATAACGGTTTCCTCTTGTGCTCTTACCTTCAGGTTTTGCATGTACAATTGTCTCTTTTGATGACGACGGCAAGTCAGGGTCAGAGGAAGCCACTGAGTGTGAATCTTGTTTCGCCTCACATTCCTTCATTGCAACTTCTCCATCTTGTGCAATAGAACCCGAATTTGACACAGAGTCTTCGGTCTCTTGAATTTCTTTTTCAATTTGGGATGCTCTTTCAATTTCTTCTTTTTTCTTAGCTAAGCTTCTTTTTGTCTTCTTTGCCCTTTCTTTTTTATCTTTCTGCAAGAGACAAAAACAGTTCATATAAATGCATAAAAACCATCTATTCCATTCATCATCTCAAATTTAATGACTATCTTTTTTTTTTTTTTACTTTAAAGTAAGTCACTGATGTTGAGACAGTTAGCCGTCGAAAAATGGTTCATAAATACTTCACAGAGACATGTGCCTGAGGCAAACTCCAAGAAATCAGTGAAATTACTTTTTTTTCTTAAAACAGTAGCATTCCGATATCCTTTTCAATGAGTTTCAATTCAGAATCCCCATGTCTACAATCATTTAATTTTTTAGCTCAACATGGACATACTTACAACATAAATTATAGAAACATTGAATTGATCAAACCTTCCTCAACTACAAAACCATGTGAGCCCAACTGAACATCATATTTTCATTGCATTGTATTAAAAACGAAATGCTTTTGAAGAATAATAAGAAAAAAAGAAGATATTTGCAGAAAGTATTGTGGAGTTGCAAAAATATATAAACTTGTGCACTAAGACTTAGAATCATATTACTTTGATATTATTTGTTCTATCTGCATTAATGCCTCAGAATCCCAGCTGATCGTTATATTATTGATTTCAACACAGAGACAAAAAAGGACTAAACATTCACACTTATGGAAATTATATTCAAGTGGGCTGGCACGAAATGAACAAGATTGTAAATGGTTACCTTGAGTGCTTACTTATGTCCAACTATGATGATTACTTGACTTGAAATTTATCTACTAATTTTTCAGATACTCAACAACTAAAAGAGCTATATATAAAGAAAAATGTTTCATGGAAAGAATGCCTAGTGCCTATTATGAGCAGCATACAACAGTAGGTAATTTACCTATAGCTTCTTTTCCATGCATTAAAACAAACAATGTAAGCATTTATCCCCTCTCCCCCCCAAAAAATAATCCAACAAAACAAACAAAAACACCCCCCCCCCCCCCCAAAACAAAAAACAAAACAAATAAAAAAAAAACAACCCAAAAAAAACCCAAACCCCTCCACACAAAAAAACCCCAACAAAAAAAACAAACCCAAAAACCCCCGAAAAACAGCTCTTCGTTACCATTAAAGAGTCTCGTTTTTCTTTGAGCTCAATGGCAGCACGAAGAGCATTGGCCTTTGCTGGTCTGCTACTCCTCTCTGTAAGTTGTGGCTCCACTGGGGTTAATTCAGTATGGCGTTTAGAGGTAGTCCTCTGGCTTTTCTCTGTCAAAAGAAAGAAAAGGAAAGAAAAGAAATGACAATTTATGTAAAATATACTCATTTTTCATCACTATCTTTACATCAGAGTGGTCGATTTATCTATCTATCACACTGAACTTACTTTCAGAAAACATCAATGGTGGTTCAACAGTCACAAGTCTCCAATACCCTTGCTCTATCGCAGTCACACCAGACTCAAATACCTCAGGACAACCAGCAGAGAGTGTACCAGCGACAGTGCCCACCCACAAGCCTGTCTTTTTTCTGTCAAAGTAAACAGAGAAATGAGCAGACAATGGACATTACCACCATTGATATAAAAAACATGACATGAGAGTAAGGAATCTGAATATAAAAGGTTATCTTCACTGCAGTATTCAACAAAAGAAAAGCTTTCTCTTCGACCACATATGTTCTAGACTTGGACATTCGCAAATAAAACAGAACAATGAGGAAAAGATACTACAAATATAAAAATAATGCTGAGTTATATACAATTTTATTTACTTGGTGTTAGGGGTAAGCGGGTATCCATCAGAATTAATAAATAAATAAATATATTCTTTTTATTCATTCCTGGGGGGAATTTGTCTTTAGGGTCTATTCCGAGGATAGACCGGAATAATCCCAGCACCAGCCGCAGAGCAGCGCCACAAAGTGGGATCAAGGTCTTGAGCAAAAAATTCAGTGCTTCCACCGGGATTCAAACCTGTGACCTCTCGAACCTAAGGCGAGTGACTTAACCACTGAGTCACCGGCTCTCCGAAAGGGGGATTTGACACCCAAAAAATTTGTTGATTACTTTCAAGGCGCGTACAATCAATTCTAGCACTTTGCCTCATTTAATTTTTTAATGCACTTTGTTCACACATAGTCTATAAAATATTGACTTACCTCTCATATCCAAAAAGTGCAACCCAACGCACATTAATGAAAGCACATATGTGAGCTTTCCAATGAAAAAATCCACATTTTCCCTGGCCTGTCTTATGTAAATTATACAAAGCAAGCATTACAGCATTACGCCTGAAAAAAAGAAAGAAAAGGAGGTGAATTTATGATTAGGAAAAAATAGTGCTAATAGCTAGTCTCCTCACAGATATCAAGGCACTTTCATTTTCGCATTTTTAAACTCAGTCTGATATTTTTTTCTCATTTCATTTTGGAAGGTCTGAAACTTTATAAAACATAGCAAGCATCAAATCAATTATAACAAGTAATAAGGCATTTCTTATAAAATACACTCTAGCCCAGAAAACATGAACACATAAAACTAAATATATATGTCAATCTCAATCACTTGTCTTCTTAGCCCCAAATTTCTTTATTTTAGAAATGGGCAACATAGAAAACTTGAAATAGGGATACCTGGAACACATTCAAGACTCCTGTGAATTTGAATCTTATATTAAAAACGATAAGACCACATGATAAAAGACTGTCACTGTCAGATATATAATAATAATAATAATAATAATAATAATAATAATAATAAAAGCCTCAGTACCACTGTTTAATTACGGTATTACAGGGAGAGATAACAAACAAACCATGATAATCTGACGCGATGGAACTCCTCCTGACTATTTTCTCCACAAGACTGGCATTTGAACTTGTAGAAGACGTCCCCTAAGAGAGGAGATGGCTGCTTACTTTTAATACAACCTGTTTGGATGGAAAATACTCGAAACATTGACAAACAGCCCTGTTGATTAAAAGCCAATAATAAGACACAAATTACATGTTTAAAAATGTACTTTGGATAGCTGTAAAAAAAGGTGTTTAATGACAAAAGCACAAATCATATGCATCCGTTAGATCGAAACAAATCAGAAATAATAACTTCATCAGTGTTCTAAAAATACTCATCTAACGGCATTATAATGACCTCTGAACCTTGAGTCAGTACGTGACCAGTGGTCAGTGGCTAGCTATCCACTCGACTGATTGCTGGAATCACACACCATTCATTGCATCTAAATATGATGAGACATTGCTATGTAAAACAGAAGGATAAAGCGTTTGTTCATATTCATGTTCAGAATCTGAGGCGAAAGATTCTTCCGATGTTTCACCATCAACTGTCGGACCCGTTGGCCCCCGACTCTGAGTGGCCTAGTTCATTGTTTTTGTTGTAAAAGTAAAACACTTTTATTGAATCTCACAGTACAAAAGTGCTAGTAATTAAAGTTTGCCAGGGATAATTAAGCGATACTGCAAAGTGATTTAAAGTAGTTAGTTGCTAAAGCCACGATCGTGGCTCTACTAGGCGGTTTACTGGGGAAGCCACGCCAGAGGATTATAAATTATAAGTTAACATCTAAAACTGAACTTGGATTTTTTTTAGTACAGAAGTGGGTACCCAGACAGAAGTGACCTACAGTGTAATATCATTGACACTGATGATTGACTTCACTTCATCTTCCACTTCTCATCCCACCACTGCCACTAGTACTAGCCACTATAAAATTACAATCCATAACTAGTAATTTAATTATAATTTATTATTACTATTACTATTATTATTATAAATGTATATATATACACCCAGCAGGAATTGCAGTCGCTGATGGACAGATTCTCCCAGGCTTGCAATGACTTTGGGTTGACCATCAGTCTGAAGAAGACCAACGTCCTGGGACAGGATACAGCAGCACCGCCTATCATTACAATCGACGACTATGAACTTGACGTCGTCCGTCAGTTCACCTACCTTGGCTCCAC
>JARFNW010123915.1:0-12412 GCA_031763155.1 Dirona albolineata
ACCCCCCCCCCCCCCCCCCCCACCAAAAAGAAAACGACTAACAAAATCAAGACAAAAGTAAATTTTCGGACGCTTTGTATTTATATTATTGCGATAGGCTAAGCCTCGAAAACTCATCTGTTTGTGTTTGTCGATCCGTGTTTATGTCTGAGACGTGAACGTCTTATCACATGATATATTGTATTTTATTTGTATTGTTTATTTTAACATTATTTTCATTATCGAAAAGTAAAATACCAGACGGATTGTTTTCATCTTTGGCACTTCATCTTCTGTCTCCTCCTCTTCACTATATTATTATTTTTTATTATTATTATTTTTTATTATTATTATTATTTTTTATTATTATTATTATTTTCTTCTTTCAATACAATATGTTTATTATTTTTTTTATTTTTTTTATTTTTTATTTTTTTTATTCAAAATTTTTTTATTATTTTTTATTTCAATATAATATGTTCAGCTTGTGGTCGTGTCTACATCTGCTTCTCTTTTCGTTGACTCAACCTTTTGTTTTCTTATTATTCCCAAAATAATTTCCCGGATTTCGTTGTCTTGGAGGTGGTGGTGTGTTTCTCATGTTAGCAGATGATAGAGAAATGTTTGTAATAAGTCGTTGTTGTTATTGTTTATCGTGGTTTTTAGTGTCTTATGTGTTATATTCATGTTTCATATTGGTGTCATGTTCAGAGTGACTAGTTTGCTTGTGTCATTACAGTATATATGTGTGTGTGTGATGGGCGCATGTGTCAGTGTCATAATAGGGATGTCTACCACTGTACTTTAGGTAAAACTAAATAAATTAAGTATGGTCACTGTTCTCTCTCTCTCTCTCTCTCTCTCTCTCTCTCTCTCTCTCTCTCTCTCTCTCTCTCTCTCTCTCTCTATCTATCTATCTCTATCTCTTTTCTCTCTCTCCATATATGTGATAGTGAATTTGGGCATACCTTTAAATAACTTTTTTATCCCTCTCCAGCACTTGGGATGTGCTTATTAGGGTCGGCACTTACTGGGGATAATACAGTATAATTCTAATAATTACTATTATTAATAATATTATTATTAGTAATAGTAGTAGTAGTAGTAGTAGTAGTAGTAGTAGTAGTAGTGGCAGTAGTATTGTTATTATTGTTATTATTATTATTATCATTGTTATCATTATCATTATTAGATATGGTTAAATCCAGTCATGGCTTATCTTTTTGATAACCATTCTGTGATTTAGAAATTAAGATAAAAATCATGAGATTAGTTGTTAATATTGCTGATTGCTGTTTATGGAATAAATTTCTAAAGGGATCTTAGGAGGATAAAGGAAAGAAAAGTGTAATACAAATGAAGTGGGACGAAGAGGAACAAAAAAAATGCAGCAAAGTAAAGTGCAATGCTCTGTGTTGTATAATATTGGATGCATTTTATTTTTATTTTTGCCTTTTATTTTTTTAAGCAAAGCAAAATTGATTCTCCGCAAGAAAAAGTTTCAAGAAAGTTTGTTGGTCAAGACAGATGGACAATTGGACAACATTGAACAGATGGTGAGCAATTTTTAGTTATGACATGTCTTTATTTTTGCCCTCTGCACAAATTGCTTATGTTATTTCTAACTTATTTAAAGTTTCTCAGTAAAACATTTCCTTTATTAAAGATAAAATATAAATGATCTTCATTTGAAATGGTCAAATTTAATCATCTATACAATAACATTCTTAATTATCTTTGCTAAGCATTGCCTTGGGGTTGAAGTGTTTTGACTTGAATTTCTCTTCAGAGGACTTGTTGGATTCGTTACTTTTGCAATAAACAAGTTTTAGCTCACGTCAATTGTAAGCTGAAATTATGTTGAATCAATAGAGAGGAAATCTCAACACATGAAATTTCAGCTTAATTGAATCTTGTATCATAATTCTCTCAAAAGGAATTTTAATTTTTTTCTAAATAATGTTAAAGAATATGATTTAAGCTCACCAAATTTATAAAAGGTGGCCTATGTATAGAAAGACTAATTATGACTTTTGTGATGCATCTTATCAGATTGCATAACAATGCAGATTTATGTTTTTTATCTTAAGTACAGAATGGAAATGAAAAAGATGAACATTGATATTGATAATCTTTTCAACAGGTGCAAGATTTAGAGTTTGCTCAAATTGAAAGCCAAGTTGTGAAAGGCTTACAAGTTGGAAATGCATCGCTCAAAAAAATGCATGAGGTAATGTGAATCTCTTGTGTATGCTGGTTTCTCCCCTTTAATTTTGTTTCTCATATTATTTTTGAGATTTTTATCAATTTGTAGAAGTTTGAAAGGGTGATGATAATTTTAGTGCACTGTGAATGAAATATCGATTTTGCATATACACCTAAAATATGTATTTGTAGGTATCAGCCAATTAATTATTATTATAACTATGACTTTTTTTTTTTTTTTTCTTTCCTATCATACATTATTACTGTGCACTTTTCTCCTTTGACATAATTATATTAATATTTTTCTAACTATTTCTTTCAAGATTAATATTCTTGTCTTGATAATTGACAATTACGTACTTCTCTCTCTCTCTCTCTCTCCCCTTTTCTTGATTGTTAGATGCTTTCCCTTGAAGATGTTGAAAAGATCATGGATGAAACTCAGGAGGGAATAGAAAAGCAAAGGGTAAGTGAATTGATCATTTTTGTTTAAGTCGTAGAATGTAATCTGTGATTAGCATGGTGAATAATACTATTGCTTTGGGTGGCAGTTCTTGATTCCTGGACAAGAGAGTTCTCAGGAATTTTCAGCATTTTTAATGCTCTGTTATGCAAGTCGTATCAAAGTTGAAATGGAAACTGTAGTTTCTACCATTGATATGCAAGCCACTCCAAACGACAATACATAGGCGGGTGGAGAACTAATGATGACAAAAGTTATCATAATATTAATGGTATCATAAATTGAATATATACAACATATATAGGCAATATAAAAATATATATTATGTCAAGTATGACAAGTACTGAGACAAGAGCCAAAATGACAGCTACAAATCAGATCAGATCCAGGCAGTGTTCATACCGTCGGGGGTCAGAGTGACGAGTAGGGCGATCAGCTGCGCCTCTCTGTAATAACATGTTACAAATGGTTCCATAGAAAACTTCAAAGTTTAGCTTGCATAGAGTACCCCCCTTTCCCACTCTGTTGACTTCATTATACTTTCACCTTGAAGATTAGTTTTCCTTTTTTTTCGTTCGGATCAAATTTTCCTTATCTTGCATATATGTATTTCTTCTATATTAAATTATACATAATATTATGACTCTGTTTTCATAAAGTTTATGATGTCAAAATATCTTCAAAGTCATTGTTATGTGTTTTTAGATCTTACATCATGGTGATTTCATCTTCTTGCCATATTTTGAAAATATTTTTTTAACTACGAAAATTGTCATTTTATGTCACTGTAAAAAACTTATATTCATAATTTATTTATTTTTTAAATGTGATAGTTTGGAACTCTTTGTGACATTTTATGTTTTGATGTATGTCCTTGTCAGGAAATTGACGAGTTGCTGTCAGGGGGCTTGACAGATGAAGACGAGAGCGATGTATTGGCTGAATTGGAAGAAATAATGAAGGTGAGTTACTTGATCTTCCTTTCTTTATCAAAACCTCTGGTGCCTTGGGAGGTCACTGGACATAGTGTGATGATGGAAGTTGTTTTTTGGATGAAATAGAGGATTGAACTCGTGGAATTTTGATTAAAGAATTTGAAGGGCTTGAAGAGGTGGATTATGATACATAAATCATAAAATGCAAAAATGTCCAGAGCTTGTTTCCCCCAAAAAAGAAGAGGCGCTATATAATTGTAAATTAATATTATTATTATTATTATTATTATTATTATTATTATTGTTTTGATTTCTATTGATATTATAATAATTAAACCCAACACGATTTATGTGCTTCTGAATGATTATAATTGCATAAGTTTAATGTTCAAAATCTTTTAGCAGAATCAAGTTCAAAATGTATAAATAAGGAAATGTGCCAATGTTAACCACAGTAGCTTAATAAAAGAAAAGTGCATCGGTTGTATGCT
This sequence comes from Dirona albolineata, assembly GCA_031763155.1. NCBI lineage: Eukaryota > Metazoa > Mollusca > Gastropoda > Nudibranchia > Dironidae > Dirona > Dirona albolineata. The sequence continues at coordinate 4,074 of JARFNW010123915.1, forward strand.
TAGTGTGTTCATAGATAGACACACCAGACCATCTTTAACTTTGACACTAGGTGGAAAAAGAAGAAAGGGTAGATCAAAAGAAAATAGAGAGCAATGGAGAGGTAGAAGGAGCCGATAGACTTGTTGCGTTAGAACTGTTGTTGTTACAAGGGAAATTTGGAGGGCCGCAATGACTCACCATATACATGAGTTGGGTTAGGGAAATAGAGAAAGAGAACTGTTTACATTTCAATAAGTGTCCATGTGCATGAACTTTTCATTCAACTTTCTTCTGGGGTGCAAATGCAGAACACACCACAATTGACTCTAATTATTGAGCATATTTTAAGAAATCTAATATTGTGTAAAGTTATGAAGATAATGAACTGGACAGTAGCTTGCATTTTATCTTTTGTATTACAGCAATCTGAAGCGGAGAATGAAGACATTTCATTGCCTGATGTGCCAAAGGAACATATTGGAGGTTTGTTAAATTTTTCTCTTGTGGTTTTAACAAATTTTGAAAATAAAGGATGTAGCATAATGGTATCATTTGCCCTGCTGACTTTTCTATTGTTAGCATTGTAGTGATTCAAAGATGGGTGGGTTTATTCTATATTTTGTTCCAAACAGTGTATCTTTAAAATCTCATACTTGCATTGCTTGCATATGTAGGGTTTCTCCCCCCCCCCTCCCCCTACCCCTACCCCCTCATAATGTAAAGTCTGTGAGCCTGTAAATGTAAGGGGATACAGACTATAAACCCACCAGTATCTTTATTATTAATAAGAGTAATATATATATATCATAGTTTCTCTTTCTTATTTTCTATTTTCTCCCTCTATCTTGGGTTACAAAGAAGTTGTTCCGAAAGAATGCTCTAATTAGTTTTGAAATTAAAGAATACATTTTACCTGTAGACATAGGCTTAAAATGGCAAAAAAAATTGTTGAATGGATGAATTATTCAAAACTGGGTTGTTTAATGTCACATTCAGTACTTATTCTGAATAAATAAAATTGTGCTTATAATTTTGCATATGAGATATTTTCTTTTAAAACCCATGTCTGTATTGAACAAATTATAATTTCTAGCTGATCAAAGAGTTACGTTTCCGTTGTAAACTTAATAACTCCGTTATTTAATCTTTTATTTCAGAACCAGAACCAGCAAAGAAAAGGAAGGAGAATGCAGAAGAAAGGACGGCAGTATTAGCCTCATAACATTATTCAAATTTTTTTAGTTTTCATTACCAAACACCTTACTGCAGCCTCTCCCATTCACAATTCTTTCCATTGGCGACCGCATTTCAAAAGAAAGATCACTCTCCTTCGTTTCAAGAAAATCTTATATTCATAACTTTTTTTAGAAGACGAGCATACTGTGTACACTTCAGGAACACATACAGCATACTTTATGATGGTTTGCATCATAATCTTTTTGTAACTATGCTCAGTAACTTTACATTGAGCTTGTTGACAAAATATATTGCTCTGGCAATCCTCACTGCCATTTATCAGGAGAGGAAATTAACCTTTGTCATTGATAATATCAGCCTCATTAATTCTGTCAACGAAAGTCATTAAATCTCCAGGCAAAAATATCCATTTGATACAAATGTAAGGCATCCAGCTTGAGCATATAATTACTTTTATGAACAGATTTATGAATGCCCCAAAACACTTTTTACCTCAGAGGATCTTTTGATGAAAAAAAAAAGAAAAAAGAGAAGAGTAGATGATTAATTAAATTCATAGACAAAGGGGTTTACAAATGATGATGAATGTTTTTAAACGCACATTTTTGTCAGGCGCATGAATGGAGTATTTGATTGGGTTGTGCTTTATTTCATTTAATTCCCCAAAATCCATTTCTGAGGGAATATACTTACTTACTTACTTACTTTCTTAGCAATATGTTTTGTTCTTATTATTATTAGATAGTAGTATTATTATTATTATTATTATATTTTATTTTTTTATTATTTTTTTTTTTATTTTGCTCAGTGTATTATCAGGATTTGTGCTTTGAAAATACAGCTGTTCGTTAAATAAGAGCCAGCAAAAGAGAAATGATGTATTTTTATATTGAAAAATCTTTGTTAATTTTATGGCATCTCAGTATTTCATTAACAGCTGTTGCAGTGTAGTTGGAAGAGAGCTTGTGGTAGAGTCTCCTGCTTCTCATCCTTTAATACAACAATTTTTTACTTTTTACGCATGCTCTATGACCATAACGGTTAAATTAATTTCTCTTCCAACAAGCAAATGAATATGGCTGTGCATCTTATAACTGTTTTGGTTTTTTTTAACGCATCTAATTCTATGTTCTGTTATCTATTTCTTTCTCAAAATGCATTTTTTCCCATTCTCGTTCATCGCTATGCTGTGAATTAAATTGTCCTGTATATATCAAGAAATATTTTAAATAAAGCTATAACTGTACCAATTATGAATTCCCTGTCATACATTTGATGTTTGAATTAATTCAAAATTCCTTATTTTATGTATTATATAATTTATATATAGTGTGTCACTTACTGATAAGCAAAACAAGCTTTCACAAGCTTACATTCCTCCCCCCCAGCAGACTGTGTCATTCAATATCCTTCTCAACTTCAAGGGGATCACACAGTTGAGCAGCCTGTTAGCCTCAACACACAACAGACTGACAATATCTTTCTCTGCCTGTAGCTGGGTACTCATTTATTCCTGAGACAAATGTGGAAAAAATAATGGTACAGTGGAATTGATTTCACTATACTTGCTATTTTCATTATGTCATAATGACATTGAGTCCTCTTACAAGTAATCTAAATTAGGGCTCCATGTTGATCGGTGCAGTGCATCTTCTTCTTCAGCTCCAAACAGTAACGCCATAAAACAAGACATGGACCACATAATCCTGCACTTTCCTGCAACATCAATGCCAGGGGGCTACACAACAGCACACCTAACTGATGAGGCTTTCACACAGTGGTTGGAAGAGTGTGAACACCAAATGACACTACTACTACTGCTCCAATCTAATTTCATGTGATCTCAAATGTTTTTTGTTTGACCTCGTCACTTAAGGTTGATCTAAGTGATAACAGGAAGCTATTGTGCTTTGCTACATTATATTTGCATAGTTATTTTCTCAATTTTTTTCAAAACAGAGAATGCACTTACCCAAGAGTGCTGAGGGTGATATTGATGCAAATTAAATTGCCTTGATATTGTTTTCAAAGCGAGATCCAACACTGCTGTGAAATTGCCTCATTTTAAAAGAATTTTAATAATCAGTTTGAATTCTTCGGATCCAAATAATTTTGTTTTCGTAAAAGTGACATATTATTGTAACTGGTAACTGTGTCCTTTGAAGAACTAAGAGTACAAATCAGAATACACATTTATCAACACAACAGGAGATAGTGAGGACTGAATTACATTCGATTCTTAATGTGTCATACATATAGCGTCAAGATCTTAATGAATAGATGAAAGAAAATAAAACCTCTAATAAAAGTTTAGTAAAGGAAAATAACATTTATTATGATTGACTAAAAATTGTTCTAGTTACATTCTGGTTATATCCTTATTTGATATATTATTGTTGTCATGACATTTGACAGACAAGGTGGGTCATTGTGACACCATGACTGAAGCATGTTCCTCTTCATACAGGCAAAATTAAGGGTGGAAGGAAGAGCTCATCCTTCTCCAGGCTGAAAGAAAGGGTAGATTTTGAATTGTCAGGGCTGTGGTCATAACTGACCTACCTTCAGCAATTTTGGAACCTCATGAATTCTTTTTCATACCATACCTAATTAAACTAAGTTAAAGTTAAACACAAGATCGTATGCTTGTGGCCCAACTAAGAAGGTTCGTGTGCCAGCTCCCCAAAAAAACATATTTTCGGTAGCTAAAAGCAGATAAGAAACATTCTATCTCTGGCACAGTTCGAATGTGGTACCTCTTGTACATTTGTGACACCAAAAACACATTTTCATTGGAAAAAATCGGTCACCAGCAGACTTCGAGCATGATACCTTCAGAGCATATTGCATGCAATCCACTTCACTTGTTCTTCTTACTTTCAGCTTGTCGCAGCGACTACAAAATATCCATGCTGACCAGTCCAACGTATCTTTTCTTCAGCTTTAATGTCTTCCAAGATTCATCAAGATGTTCTTATCCATCTCCATTTCTGTCTTACTCTCTTTCTTGCAAGCTGTCACAAAAGTGACATTTGCGATGTATTCAGCAAAACAAAATAATAATAATAACAATAATAATAATGTACATTTAACAGCGCTTATTCACGATCATCACCATGTTCTAAGCGCTTTACAGTAGCATATTTTCCTCGGGAAAGCAACGGAACATTCAACACTTAATACGCCACACGCTGCCTGTTAGACGCGATTTCAATTTTTGGACACGTACAAACGCTGATTACAACCGAGATCAGGACAATGATAAAAGAGAGTTTTTTATTCTGTATCCCAGTACAAATACAGGATCATAAACTTTACATCATTTATCCAACAAATGGCCGTGTCATTAAATATCCTTCTCTTCTCCACTCCTGGAGGAACATAGAGTAGACTAACCTGTTAGGCTCATTACTGACATACTGACAATATCTTTATCTGGCCTAGTTGGGTACTTATTCATATCCGAGTCGAGCGAAAACAAAATGTTACCGATGCTCGCTCCATTCGAATTCTACTGTAGCAATGTCACACGAAGTAACATGGGAATTCCCCATTCAAATGTCTCTGTTACAACGTCACAAAAAGTAACCGCCGCTTGATACATTCAAATTCTACTGTTGCGACGTCACATAAAGGAAAAGGAGGCTTGCTCCATTCAATCTTTTTTTTTTGTTGGTTTGTTTCAACGTCACACAAAGTAACCGCTGTTTACTCCATTCAAATTCTGCTATTACAACGTCACTCAAAGTATTCGGCGCTTACTCCATCTAAATTCTATTGTTACTCTGGCACACAAAGTAACCACAACTAGCTCCATTCATATCTACTGTTACAACGTCACACAAAGTAACCGCTGCTTCTCAATTCAAATCCTCCTGTTACAACATCACGCAAAATAACCCCTGTTAGCTCCATCCAAATTCTACTGTTACAACGTCACAAAAGTAACCGACGCTTGCTACATTTAAATTCTACTGTTGCAACGTCACAAAAGTATCCGAGGCTTGCTCCATTCAATTTTTGTTTGTTTGTTTCAACGTCACACAAAGTAACTGCCGGTAGCTCCATTCAAATTCTACTGTTACAACGTCACTCAAAGTATTCGGCTCTTACTCCATTCAAATTCTACTTTTACAACGTCGGCACACAAAGTAACCTCTGCTAGCTCCATTCAAATTCTAATCTTACAACGTCATACAAAATAATCTGGGATTGCGCCAGTCGAATTTTACTGTTACAACGTCACACAAAGTATTTGGCGCTTGCTTCATTCAAATTCTACTTTTACAACGTCGGCACACAAAGTTACCAGCACTTACTCCATTCAAATCCTACTGTTACAACGTCGGCACACAAAATAACCGGTGCGTAATTCATTCAAATTCTACTTTTACAACGTACGTCGGCACTTCTGTTACAACGTCGGCACACAAAGTAATATACGTCCATTAATAAATATCGTCAAATGGAGCACCGCACTTCGATGTTTGTTACCGGTAAAATCCAGGAGAGGGTGTCACACGATATTGACCCCGATGATTGGAGACGTGCACACACAAAAACACGGGTGATGTGTGTTTGATCTATTTTTATCCTCGTTCATCATAATAAAGAAACGAAAAACGGCGGGTTTTGTGGGGTTTTTTTGTTGGGTTTTTTTGAAGTCTCAAAGGACACGAAATTGTATAAAAATATGACAGGAACAAACAAAATTGTAATGAATACAACAGGAGCAAGAGAGAATAAAGGTGAAGGCCGGCAAAAAGAATAAGGCTTACACAAAAGCGACCATTGACCCCATTGCCTGGCGACGGTGGCCATTTAAAACAATAACACACAGTAACATCGTGATATTATAATAATATAGTTTTCGCCGCCATCATAACTTTTGTTTTTAGTGGCATTATGTGATGCTGCGAACGTTGTGCCGCAAAATTCGTGGATTGTCGCTTTTGCCAAACTCTTATTGTGTGTCCCGTCCGGGGTAGACTACGTCCCTCCAATAGAGTCTTCTTTTTTTCTCTCCATGTTTTGACTCAGCCCCATTTGATTTATGATATGCACAATGCCCGTTGTCTAACATCGTCTGTAATAAAACTGTTACTTGGGTTTTGGTACTGTACGATTAGTTTAAAGAGATGAGACACTTCTTAGCCGTCATTCTCATAAATAAAAATAAATTGAGCACTGTTACTTCCGCGTAAAAGAACGCTTGTTCCAGTCCCGCGCTCAGCAAGATTCTCCCTTGCAAATGCCTTACTCGACCTTAAAACACCAGCTGACAGCTGGCAACATAACCTGCCATAATTCAGCAATTTATCAAGAGTGTTGAAATCCTCACTTGTCCACTTCACACCGCACAAGCCGGGTCAATCACCGATTCCTTCGTCCGAATGTACTTTAGGCCGGACGTCCACTGCCGGTTTTGGTCAGCTGCGCATGTGACAAGCAGGTCAAAAAACTTATTATAGTAATAGTCAAAACGATCACAACTCACCTGTTAGTCACATGCGCAGTTGACCAAAACCGACAGTGGACGCCCGGCCTTAAGAACTTACCTTTTTGTTGCCGGACAGGCTCTTGAACATTCTGGAAAACGCCCAGTGAAGGTGATGACGTCGTTGCATGCAGACGACGCATAGAACTTCATTTTAAACTAAGATAACAAATCATTTCAGCTTTAAAAAATAATTAAGTTAAACATTTTATCCCACGTAGTATGTAAATCAAGGTAGACCACTACTCTCTAAAATATTATTATTATTATTATTATTTTTATTATTATATGCCCGGTTTTGGAAAAGAAATGATCCGTTTTTCAATAGTAACTTTTCTTATTCCGCTTTGGAATATTTTGAAACTTTGGATGCCTTACGAATTTTGTAGAAGACAATGCAGCTGACAATGTTTAGTTTTGTTTTGGGGGTTGATTGAAGTTTTGTTTTGTTTGGAGGTTTTTTTTACGCTGACCAGTTATTGATGTGTTGTATTCGCTACAAAATGTGTTGGGTTGTTTTTTGGGGTTTTGTTGTTGTTGTTGTTGTTGTTGTTATTGTTTTGTTTGTTTGTTTTTGGTTTTTGTTGGTTTTTTGTGGGGTTTTTTGTGTGCGGTAAATTCGTATTCTGAACCCTCTAACTTACAGCTTCTATTCAACTGTTGGTACGCGGTTCATCTTCTGCCCGCCGGTGTTTGAACATGAAGCAAATAACGTATATTGGCAAAATAGGTGAAAACCTTTTGCCTGGTTTATCCATTTTCTTTGTATTTTATGGCTAAAAAGTACCGTGACAAACAGCTTGCCAATGGTGAACAAGGAATCTCATGATAATTTATTCCGCTAAACTGATTAACAAGGTCAAGTTGCTGGGGAAAATCTTCTGTCCTATTTTGAGTTCTCACCGGGGATGTTCTATTTTAAGACCACGACCCCACCAACGCATCAACAACCTCAACAACAACAACAACAACAACAACAACAACAACAACAACAACAACAACAACAACAACACAACAACGACAAAAACATCGCCTATTACTAGTGATTTAGAGAGAAGCCATGGGTGTGAATTTTACAGATTTTGTCTGATTTTAGACTTTTTGCTTTTTCATATGATAGTGGCATGCTATGATTTTTTTTTCGTTTGCCATTTACACCTCTGAGAAACGCAGCTGTTTTTCTCCGCTTCTTATATGAACTTTGGGAAATTATTTTTCCCTTTGAATTAGACATGATTTGTAATGGTGGCAATTGTGGTGTTGGCTAGTTACCCTGCTAACAACACGAAGCTGGTGCAATGAACGAAATACGAACAAAGCCTAGCCTCTATCATATTCCTCTGAGAAGAGCAGATAATAGACAAGTCTTGAATTTTGACTGGACAATACAGAATCTAGCAGCAGTGCTCCAACTTCAGACAAAATAATGTTTAAAGTCACATCAAATTGAAAACAAAAATCGAAGCAAAACAATTAAATTGCACTTCTTTGTTTTGGTGGGGGCGACGCAACTTTACTTTAGGTCTCCTGATTCTAGCAGTCCTCATTAATCTGGAGGTTGGCCTACCTTATTTTGTATACTCACTAAACAGCCCCCACCCCCACTTATACACATAACCACACACACACACACACACACACACACACACACACGCCCACACACAC
>JARFNW010123925.1:0-12412 GCA_031763155.1 Dirona albolineata
TCTCTCTCTCTCTCTCTCTCTCTCTCTCTCTCTCTCTCTCTCTCTCTCTCTCTCTCTCTCTCTCTCTCTCTCTAAGAAAGAAATTAATGAATTAAATCAATAGATACAAAACTAAATGAATGAATGCATTATTAAGTGAATAGATTAGTCCATAAATAAATGAATAAATAAATACATGAATGAATATATAAATAACTACATGAATGAATATTATATACTGATATAAGTAATGCCAATCCAGGTAGTGAGCACATTCTCTTTGAATACAAACTGGGACCGACATGTACTGACGCTGACCTAGGAAGCCTGCACTCCAGAAGCTATAGATTGGATCCAACACTGGTGCTATACGATAATATTATGAAGATGATGAGGTAGTGATTCGAAATACAGGATTTTAGGACATTGGTCCATCTGGCTAATGCATAATGGTGTTTTCTTAATCTTTATTAAAATCAAATTCGATACGAGGATAAAATTATATAATACCTGGCAGTTAACTGTGGCACTGACCACCACTAGTAACTAGACATGAAAATACATTGTTCTCAAAATTAACGAAGAATATTTTTTTTCTTAAAAAAACCAAAAAAACCAAAACCAAAAAAAACAAAAAAACAAAAAAAAACAACAGCAATGAAATAATATATTCTTTATTCGCAAGCAGGAAAGAGTGAGAGTGAGAGAAGAAAAAGGAGAAGAAAAAATAAATCTGTATAAAAAAATAAAATAACTTGACCTATTTATTGACCTGAAGACCATAATGACGAAAAAACAATAATAATATTACTTTCTCTCCTTGAAATAATAAACAAACCAAAAAGAAAACAAACAAAACAAATCAAAACCAAACCAACCCGACTAGATACGCGTGACGTCAACAGTGTTGTGTTCATTCTGAGGATTTCAACAATAGATAGATTATAATAATTCGATTTGTGAAAATAAAGGATTGAGTGATTGAGAAAGGAAACAAAAGAAACAAACTAAAAAAAAAACTAAAAAAAAAAACACAAAAAAAACGACAGAAGAAAAAAGAAAAAAAACCACGAAAAAAAACCCACGTAAAAAACCCCAAACAAACTAGAGATAGAAAGAAAAAAACCAAAACCAAAACAACAAACTGCTAGATAGACATTAAAATTTAATTATTTCGAGCCCACAAGGAGTGAACGAAGGCGTGATGGGTGCGACTATCAGCATCCACGAGAATGAACAGGCCGCCAGGAGACGTTCGAAGACGATCGATGACGGCTTGGAGGCCGATAGGCTGCGACAGGCCAGGACTGTCCGAGTGCTGATGCTAGGTAGGTGGATCACAATGACATACACACACACCCCCACACAATGACATATACACACACCCCCACACAATGACATATACACACACCCCCACAGGCTGACATATACACACACCCCCACACAATGACATATACACACACCCCCACACAATGACATATACACACACCCCCACACAATGACATATACACACACCCCCACAGAATGACATATACACACACCCCCACAGGCTAACATACTCTATCTACACCTTTTTCTTTATTGTTCTTTCTTTCTTTCTTTCTTTCAATCTTTTTTCTTTCTTTATTTCTTCCGTTCTTTCTTTCTTTCTTTCTTTCTTTCTTTCTTTCTTTCTTTCTTTCTTTCGTTCTTTCTTTCTATCTTTCTTGTTTGCTTTTTCTCTTCCTCCTTCTCTTCTTCCTCTATTTTGTCCACCTTTTCCTTCACCTTGTCCTTGTTTTCCTCGACCTCTTCCTCCTCCATCCTTCCATCTCTTTCTTCTTATCATCCACCACTTCTTCTTCCTTCTCCTCTTTCTACACCTCTTCGTCATCCTCTATCTCCTCCTCCTCTTCCTCCTCCTCTTGTTTTCATTCTTCCCCATACATATCATCCCTTTTTATTTCATCAAACACAGCATGGTAACCATTATAATAATCATCATCACCACCATTATTTTCCTCCTCCTCCTCCTCCTCCTCCTCCTCCTACAAATCACCCATATTCATCTACTCCTCCATCTCCTCCCTCTCATTTTCCTCCTCCCCCGCTCCTCCTCCTCCTCCGGCTAAATTAAGGGATGAGACCTGTTGTGGGTCATGAAATTATTGCGTTTCTTTTGAAAACAGTAAAATATTGCCTTTCATTTGGAAACAGCAGTGCTTTTGCTAATCAAATCTATTGATCCACGTGTGGGTGTTGGTTACATCAGAGCCAATCATAGATCAGTAGTTGTTTCATCTACGTTAATGTCTTCCTGGCATTGGTCATAGCATAATGGAGACCTGAAGTATCATAGGTTTTTGACAAAGAAAGAGAGAGAAGAGAAAGTTTTTTTTTAAATGCATCAAATTCAAATCTAAAGAAAAAGCCCTTCAGACTGACCAGATGTCTGACTTCTTTCCGTGCCCAGTTTCATTAACGACTTCCGGCGCCATCCAAAAGGGTGTGCCCTTCATAGACTTGAGAATCTCAGTATGCGACAAGTTGAGGTTGATACAAAGGCGTTTGGCACAGCCAAAGTCAATCAACTTGATAACTCCCGTCGGCATCAGCATGACATTAGCTCCTTTCAAATCTCTGTGGGATGATGGACAGACATAGTATTGAGATGAGGAACAGAAGAATAAAATGAGAAGAAATAGGAGGAAGAAAATCATTAAGAAAAAAAAGAAACAAAAAGCCTTTAAATGGCTTAGCTTCCTATTCAGTGACCAGCCTTTTTTTTTTTTTTTTTAAATCGAGTCCCCTTTATACTGCAATAAGCAGTGTAGGGGTCAGCCATATGTCAAGCTCTGAATGGTGCACATGATAAATGGAAGTAAATCCAAATGTCAATGAGGACTTACTACACCACTCATCACCTAACACATGGCTAGAAAGACTCTGCATCAGGAATTAAAGACTAGCAGTTGATGAGCCCACTGCGCCAGTGTCTAGCCTTCCGTAAAGTAAATAATGAATCCATAGAAATGACGATGTACAAATTCAAACTTGTTCGACGCACAAATGTAACGCTGCGTACCAGGACTTAATATATCTATTTACCATTACACCATCTAATATACACAGCATCAGCCAGGCTTACCTGTGAATGACGTCGTTGTCATGCAGGTATTCCACTCCTTCCAGGATTTGCTTGGTGTAGCGACGGAACACAGACTCTTCCAAGGCACCAAACCTGGCCAGGACGCTGGCTAGAGAACCACCGGGGATAAACTGCATGAAGATGCTGACGATGTTGTCCTCTAGACTGGTGCCAAGGTAACTGTTGGTGGCAAAAGTAGAAAGATGATAGATCTGTTAGTTTAGGTTTTCTATTTTTGCTTGTTTTGTGTGAAGTTTTAGGGTGATTTTGACATCGGTATGTGATCTAAATAATTGCTCGATTAGAAGAGGGTCAGGGTATGATTCTAGAACAAATTTGATCTGGAATGCTCAGGGTAGGCAGGGCATATTCATTCAATAATACATATTCATATATCATATTTGATGATTGAGTGATTTGTTAATCCAATCAATTTAGGTTGAAATATGTAAGAATCCTGGTCAAGGCTACCAATGATCAGTCCTTGGGAAAGACTCTTTACACATTTTTTATCATTCAACTCCAGTGTGAATAAGTACATAGCTTCGAAAGATATTGTCAGCATGCGTGTATGATGAGCATGCCAAACAGTAACAGGCTATTCTACTGTATGTTCCCTAGGGAGTTGAGAAGGGTATTGAATGACAAAGTCTGCTGAGGGATAAAGGATGATGTGTAAAGTCTGTGAGACTGTCCTGGTACAGGGATCCAGACTATAACCTTATCTTTAATTGTTTGTTTGTTTATCGAGTCCCCTTTATACTGCAATAAGCAGTGTAGGGATCAGCCATATGTCAAGTTCTGAAGGGTTCACATGACAAATGGAAGTACTAAGACCCAATAATGACATACCCAACTATATTGATATGGTCGAGAGTCTTCAACAATTCCACTTCCTCCTGTATCTTTTCGTATTCATGGTGAGCCTTGGCCTGATCCATGGTGGTCAGCTCAATTTGTTTGACCGCTATCAACTCTCCTTCACTGGTCAACCCACACCAAACCTAGATGAGAAGAAAATCAAATTAAGTAAAGTTAAAGTCGGCACGGTAAAGTAATTTTTTTAGCCTTTAATAGCTGGAGATAATCAATAATCACGGTTTCAATAGCTTTGGAAGATTATTTGAACTTTATTTTGTCCACAAGGGCACTTTGTCTTTAGGATATAATTTAGAAACAAAATACATAAATATTCCAAGCGCAAGCCGCAGTGCAGTGCCACAATGTAGGAACATGCATTTAATTTTTTTGCCCAGGGAAAAAAACAATGCCGAAAGCCAGACTCAAACCACCCATCATAGGAATGGTTAGATCAACGTTTCAACCTCTGACCCATCACGCCGCAATGTTGCAATGCCCAGAAAGAGACAATGGAAACGAATAGAAAAAAAGAATGCTGTGCCAAAAGCGGGAGTGAAACCCATGTATTTCAACAGCACCCACCATAGACAACAGCAGTCCAACGCGCTACCGTACCCTTGAACTCATCTACCCCTTTCAATGCAGCATGTTCCTACTGTTTATTATTCACCTTATCATCAGCGTCTGCTCCCAATACAATCTTACATTGGTACGTACTTGATACTCCTTTCTAGTTTCTAGGTAAATTTTTAAAATGTATTTTGATAAATAAGGATCACAAGTTGTTGTTTTTTTATTTCCTTTATTTTAAAATTGAAATAACACCAATGCAACTCACCGTGCCAAAAGCTCCCTTGCCAAGGATGTTTCCCTTCTTCCACTGTATCGTGTCATTTACTGATTTGACACTGTCGATAGAAAACTCACTACCGCATAAACTGTCCCGTCGTTCTGTCAAACGAATGTATAAATTCTGTGGGAAAAAACAAAAGATTTTACCACTATTTAGCAATATATTGAGATTAAATTCACCACAACAAATATTCACACTACTATATACTATTTGTATACAATACGTCACCTCAATTCAATTCAGAGACCGTACACACAGACGTCATGTCAACTGATAAGACATTTCTGCACGCAGTGAATCACTAAAATCACGTTATGTTGTGAGTAGAATTCAATGTCGAAGGATGACAAATAGGATTGTACTAAAATGTGCTAACAGTCTACGCATGGACTGTGAATGCAGGCGAAGGTCTCTCATGGGGAGCTGGTGGCATAGTGGTTAAGTCACTCGCCTTTGGTTCGAGAGGTCATGGATAAAATCCCGGTTGGAAGTCAAGACCTTGACCTACTTTGCAACACTGCGACTGACACCTGGGTTATTCCGGTCTACCCTCGGAATAGATCCTAAAGACAAATTTTCCCCTGGAATAAATAAAGGGAATTTATTGATTTACTTTATTATTCATATGTTGTAACTATGGCGTCGTCTTACCTCAATTTCAGCAGCATCAGCAGCATGATCCAAATCCCCGTTAATGGTTTCCATCAGTTTGTCATCCAATGCTATCGGTTGGTGATCTCCACTCATCTGTGGAATGTACGGAAAACACATTGAACACACATAAAACACAAATGATGATGGTTTATTATTCAAAAAACACAACCACACACACACACACACACACAAACACATATTCACCAATATACCGTCACAGACATTCACAGATATGCACACAAACAAATATACTAGCATAGTAACACACACAAATTTGAATAGCTACCTTTGTGCCAAACACACATGCACATGAATCCACAAACACATCTAAAATATCAAGAAACTATAAGTGGAAAAAAAAAGCATATATGTTTGGTTTTTTAAACTTATAACGGTAACGATAAAACATATCGAAAAGATCGCACACTTTAAAAATGCTGTAAAAGAAAGAAAGTAACAATAACCTGTTTTGACACCAATGGCGAGGATCCTTTCCTGTCATGTGACGCCACAGATAGGTTTCCAGACAATTTTCTGCCATTGCCGACCAGATTCATCACCTTCAGTTCATGAAATTTCCCCTTGTATTTAGCTGCGGCGCCGGTAGAGGACGGCCGCACTAAGGCAGAGGCTGGAAGACTGGTTCCGGGAGTTTTTGGATTGTCACCTTTGCTTGTTTTTATCACTTTGGCTGACCCCCCAAAGCCGTCTCGTTGCAACGTACTGTTATGGGTACCTGCATGGAGCTCCATGTGACGTAAGCTGTTCATTACTCGAGCCAATTGTTTTGTTTCTTCATCAGAGATTTCCAATGCTTTCTATAGATTTGTCAGGAAAGAAAAGCATTGTGAGTACTTGATGTGAAGGTTATAAACTTTATTTTGTTTGTTTACATTGAAATGTAAATGCTTACGGTTAACATAGTGAAGTATCAATTTTGAAACAACAACAAAATTAAACCCTAATCCTTAACCTGTTTGGCCATCCGTGTCACGCTAGTGGTGATGATGTTGATGATACTGTTCAATGATGAGGATGATGATAATGATGATGATGATGATGGTGATGATGGTGATAACGATAAAACAACACATTTAATGAGGGTGGTGAAGCACCACACATACTTACAATGTCAATAATCCCATTGTTGTGACCTTTTGACCTAGTTTCCTTCATAGACGTTGCCCTCACCAGTGATGGATTAGTAGACCTAAGCGTGTTGTGTTGCATCAATGAAGACCTGTCAGACAACGGCGGTTTCCCACCTCCTTTAGATGAACTACCTGAAGTCTTTGGGTCAGCTGATGCGACTTTACCAGAATGCTTGGTTGAACTGCTACGACCTGCACTGAAACTCTTCCCCGTGCTGTTGAATCTAGGGTTTGTCTCTATTGTCTCCCCTGTATCGTCTTGCGGTGACGGTGGGAGGGGAGAGTTGACTGATCTCCCTGCTGTGTCCACAGAACGAGCGTGAAAGGGAGAGTCTTTCGCGGAAGTTAATATCTTAAGAAGATTCTGATCTTGTTCGGTAAGAGTGTTGCTGGCAGACATGTTCGATTTATGAATGCATCCTTTGAGGGTGGACGTAGAGTTGACTGATGACATGGTAGAAGATAAAATTTCCTCTATGGCTTCGTCAATGGTTTCATCTTCACCATTCAACTTTGGCGTGGCAAATTTGGTTTCTGAAAATCTTCTTTCTATCACTGGTTTTTCCTTACTAGATTTAGAGCTAAAACTCTGCGACTTCTTAATGGTCTTACCAGACGAAGTATACGTGTATTCATAACTATAAGATTCTTTTTTGGAAGTTGAAGGACTTTTATACTCTTCATTCTCTTCTTTGGGAATTCTATTTCCTTCCTTTCTACCCGACAACGTTTCATCCCTCGGAGTCGTGTGTTCAAGAAGTTGGCTTAGTTTCTCACCCTTGACAGACTTGTCAAACTTTGATATGGCACTCATTGTTCTAGATACGTACGAGGCCTCTGGGATAGGTGTTAGCTTGTTGAGGAATATTTCTCGTTGGACGGCTTCATTATTCTCAGCCTGACCTGGCGCGTGTTCGTATGATATCTCATTGTTTCCTTCACCCTCAAACTGGCTGAAATTCATTTTCCATCCATCTTTCTTAATGGCTGAATCCTCTTGCGTCATATCTAGATTCATGAGTGGATAACCGTCATTTGATAGCACAGGGAGCCGGATTTCACTTTGCGATTCTTGTCTTCTTTTCGTTTCTAAAAATCGTGGAGAATTGAGAGTTATCTTCTCTTTAAACACTTCTAAAGCTTGTTTTTCTGCTTCAGAAGGGGCATTAATTTTCATGCTCTCCCCCTCAACTGCATCGATTAGCCGGTGAGACAGTTTTTCAAATTCACGAGTGAGGTGTTCATGTTCTGTTTCATCATCTGTAACCTCCCCGTAAAGGATGTGAGTAGGTTCTGGTGATTCAGCATAGGGAACTTCTTTGGCAGGTTGTAGGTTTGAACTGTCTATGCAACTTGTAGAAAGACGCCAACCAATGCCAGAGATAATAGCTGTGTCTGGATTACCCGTTTCTTCGATGAGATGTATATCAGTGGACTCTTGCTGCTGCTCCTTCTTCTTGGACAAACGTCCGTTCTTTTTGCTACTTTTAGGCCTGCCTTCTTTCTGACCATCTGTTTTTGCCTCTTTAGATTTGCCAGCACGTTTTTTACCTGTTGTTAAAGTTTGTTTTGAATTACCCGAAAGAGGTCGTTTGGCGGATGATGTTGAACTTTTCTTCGACGATTTGTTGGTAACAGAAAAGGGTTTGGAAGTTTTCTTTAATTTCACAATCGCATCTTTGGTAGACTGCTGTAAAGAGTGGGAGGTGTTTTGGTTGAACTCTTCATATGGGTTTACAATGAGGGGAGTGCATGGGATGTCAGTGTTTGATTTCTGGATGTACAAGGTTGAGTCAGTGAAAGGTGTGTTGGAGTTAGACTGGAGTTTAATTTTCACCAGCGGTTCGGTACTTCTCGGTGTCAATATAACATTAGGGTCTATAGCTTTGGCTTGCTTGGGGTCTGTTGAGGATTTTTCTGATTTGATAACCTTAGAGGAAGCAGAGGCGGCACTCTGCTTGGTAGACGTAGAAGTAGTAACTGGCTTCTGTTTCAACGCTCCATCCGTCCTTGAAGTCTGAAGCGCCGATATAGATGAAGATGACTGTGATGATAATACTGACAATGATGACGATGATTTAAGATTGTGAGATGTCGAAGTGGACGATACTGGCTTTCCTTCTTTTTTATTTGGTTCTGAAGATGGCACATTGGAATTTTTGGATTTGTTCATCTGGTTCAGATTTTTGTTACTGGCCTGTTTGTCAGAAGACGCTGGAGTCTTTGGTCTGGAATCTGCTTGGGAGGAATTGGAAAGTTTGTTGTTGGATGTCTGTGGAGTTCCTTCTTTCAGTTTTTGTTGCAGAGAGTTGAGAGATTTTCTCTGCAAGGCTATCTGAGTATCGTTCTTCTTCAACGATTTTTCTATTTTGGCCACAACTTTGCTGATTGGTTTGTCTTTGGTAGCGACGTCTGCATTCTCTTCTTTCTTCATTGCAGATTCTTGCGTTTCATTTTTGTTGCGTTTTGCAGATGCCAATCTTTCTTGCATTCTTGCTTTGGAAGCACTTCCATGCCTCATAGAGTCCTCTGAAACAACAAACATATTATTCACGGGAATGGACGTATCAGGATCAGATTCATTTGTTTCCATTCTGTCTTTTCGAGTCGTGATATTGGATGATTGAGACAAAGTTTTGGTACTCGATGCTAATAATTTTGCAGCCAATTTGTCGCCCATATCTTGTGATGATGAAACTAGTTTTGACCTTGATGACGGATTTGAAATACTTCTTGTGGGCGTATGTCTAGTGGAAGACTGAGCAGATTTTCCAACAGCAATGTCTGTTGACTTTGTAGTTGGGTTTTGATTTTTAAAAGAAACCGACTGCTTTGGTTTTCCTTTTATATCCTTTGTTTCTTGAAGATCTAATTTTGGAACAGAGGTTTGGCCAGCTGATTTGTTTTCATTCTGAGACGTATGAGGTCTTATAAGAGAGGCGGAATTTTTGAGAACCTCATGAGTGCAACTTTTCGTCACTTGAGCATTTTGGTTACTTCCTTCACAGTTTGTTAGAGATCTTCGCGGCTCCTCGACTGATCGTACAGGGGTAAATAAACAGTTTGGGTCAGAGGCTTCTTCCTGCAATCTTCCCTTCCTGTTTCCATCTCCTTTTTGATTCAAGCTGTCCCAATTGTCCAACTCGTCATTGTTGAGAACTCGCGCTTTTCCACTGAATGGTGCAATTTGTCGTTTACCATCAGATAATTTTTCATCCGACTTTTTTATTGATTTGTTTGTATTAGAAAGACTCGCAGTAGCACTAGATTTTGTGTCCAATATAGATTTATCTTTGGTTGAGGTGACTGCATTTGGTAAAGACAATTTTCTTTCATTCCTTAACGTATTTGCATTGGCATCTTTTATGACAATATCTGGGACAGGAGATTGGTTGTACATTCTCGGCGATTGAGTCGGCATTTCCGATGAATTGTTGGGAGAGAGGGATTCGAGACTTTGACTTTTGTTGATGCTGGATAGAACTCGAGGACTAAGAGATGATCCGTTCAAAAGATTTGGCACATTGCGTTGACTGTGAGTTCTTATAATTCCTCTGTCTTTTCTAAATTTGCCTGAACAATTCATCTTGGAAAAATCTGCGCTAGAAGAGCATGAATCGAAGGAAGCAGAATTGTCTGAGTTTCTTCTTATTCGCCTCTGCGGTTCTCGTATCAAAGGCTTCCCCTCAAATTCGTAACCTGAAGCTTTCGATTTGTCGTCGTTAATGCTCGATGCTCTGGACTTCATCCCACTCTGGCGTCCATTAAATTCCACAAGAGTTTTGAGGGAAGGGTCGTGTTTGAGGACCTTCGATGGGGAATGAGGAGCAAAGGAGGCTGGGTCACGGGGAGATGAAGATGAAAGACTGCTGGCGCTGGAGGCAGGGTCACTTCCTGAGGTCGTTTCCTTTGGTCGACTTTCCTCTAAGATAAAATCTTCCTTCAACAAAGATCTGCTGCGTAACAACTCCATGGGTGAGCTCATGGCCAGGACAAACTTGTCCTCTTGACGAGGGCTTGTCTGATGAAAGGTATGGAGAAGAAAAAAGAGATATTTGATAGTTAGTAGAAGTCACAAACCATGTAGTCAAAATTAAAATGAATGAATAGTTTTGGTGACATTGTTGAAGGGGATAAACACAAAGGCAATAGATTTTTCAAATTATGGTCTTTAAATGATTTGTACATTAGTATCAATAATGGGGAATCATCATCATCATCGTCGTCGTCGTCGTCGTCGTCATCATCATCATCATCATCATCATCATCATCATCATCATCATCATCATCATCATCATCATCATCATCATCATTATTATTATTATCATTATCATTATCATTATTATTAATATTCTTATTATTATTATTATCATTATTATTTGGGCGCTGTTATATCAACATTCATAAATGCCTACTGGACTCATTTGATTTGCTAGTGAGACATACAATTTCTGAGGTTTTAGGGAAAAGAACAATAATATATCGTCGTTGTCAGCAATCTCACCTCGTGGTCTTTCCCGACGTCTCCATTCATGTAAGTGAAGCTTTGTTGAGTGAGGAAGGCAGGGGAGGTGGGTGTGCTGTGGCCATTGGTGTGAAGTGGTTTATTGCCCCTCTTCACTGTTAACATGTTGGAAAAAACACAGAAGAAGTACATTGTTTAATCAATACATCATGCACGGTCAAATCAAATTAAAAAATTGTTTCTTTCCCATCAAAAATTTGGAATTGAAATACAACTCTTCAAATCAAAATCAAGTAACTTGAGAATATGCGAAGCTATGTTCATCATCATTTTTATTTCAATGTATGAATCATACAAAAACTTGCCTCGAGTATTGTGCAGGAACGGTTCACAGGAAGCAGCAATATCTGCCATATTGGCTGGCATGGTATTTAGACCTGCCCTCTGGTGGTAGGGTCTCCTGTCAAATGCAGGAGATGAACTGAAAAAATAATTTGAAGAAAAAAGTCATGAAAATAATTCTGACAATAAATAAGAATAAATAATGTTGATAAAATAGCATCCTAAAAATTATTATTATTATTATTATTATTATTATTATTGTTATTGTCATTGTCATTGCCATCGTCATCGTCATCATCATCATCATCATCATCATCATCATCATCATCATCATCATCAACGTATATAATTCATCAAATGAATGCATGGAACTAAGTAAAAATGTCAGAGATTATAACCAAAAAAAGAGTTTGTGTCTCAACCAACCTAAACGATGACCTTGAATCTTCAAGCATAAGAACATCTATTTCTTGGGATGGGAGGCTGGCCAGCCTGGAATGTCTGGTACCGATTCCTGTGGAAAAGAAACAACACTTAGACTGAAGGCAAATCTTGTTAGTGTCAGATCACAAATTCACTTCATCATAAGCAAAATTGCCTCTGACACACAAACATATTTTCATTGTCTGCAGAGGTTCAATATGGTTCTCTATCTAAACACTTATAGTCTCAATGTTTTGTTGTAAATGTATATTCATAACTTAGATGTGAGCGCTTTTGTGTTTCAAATGTTATCATGTATTTGAAAGTGTGTAAATGTAAAGCCAGCCCTATGAGCTTGTTTAAAACGGGGTATATCACTTTACACATGTCATTCATTATCATTATTATCATCATCATCATCATCATCATCATCATCATCATTATCATTATCATTATTATTATTATTATTATTATTATTAATATTATTATCATTATTATTATTATTATCATTATTATTATTATTATTATCATTATTATTATTATTATCATTATTATTA
>JARFNW010123936.1:0-12408 GCA_031763155.1 Dirona albolineata
CCACTGGTTTCTATCCAATGTCTTCCTTTTTGCGTCTACAAACTTACATCCCTTGTTTTTTATGGTTTCTGTAATTATTTATACCATAGCTAAAATCCATTGTTTTTTTGGGTCACAAGTGGACTGTGCATTTAGGCAGAGACTACAGTACCAAGATTTGTTTGTTATCTGATCCCTTTAGAACTGTGATTAAACAGTGTAGGGACCAGCTCTGTGTCAGGCCGAGGACAGTGTGTACAGGACAGAAGGCATCAGTATGCAGCCCTAAATAAAAATGTTATCCAGGTTAAGTGCAAGTTTGTGCCCCACTAGTACAAATGGCATGATACAGAGCTGGAAAATCTATGGATCAATATTTTTAAGGCAAGCAGGGGATCAGCCCACTGTGCCCAACGGTACCAAGATGATAATAATTTGTTTGTTTGTTATTTGTTCCCTTTAGAATAACTGTAATTACACAGTTTAGGAACCAGCTCTGTATCTGGCCGAGGACAGTGTACATGACAGAAGGCAAGTTAAGTGCAAGTCTGTGTCCCACTAGTACACATGGCATGGCCTGACACAAAGCAGGAAAATCTATGGATCAAAATTTTTAAAGCAAGCAGGAGATCAGCCCACAGGGCGCTGATAATAATTGCCAACATGAAACGGTCTCCCAACTATTATAAGGAAACTGTACACAAGTACCCAAAAGAAATCAATATAAAAATAGCGGCGGAATACATCTTAAACATCAAATATGATATGATGAACCATTTTCCCAAATCAGGAGTTTTGTTTAATTACATATTCACATACAAAATTGTTGAAGTGCATCTTTTTTTTCTCTCCAAAACTCCACATCTAACATAATTTAAATTTTTGTGAGATAACGGAGGAAAAAACTGAACGTGTTGATAAATCAATTGAACTGTCTTTGAGCTCCAAATAATACTGGGTCTATGCAGATGCCGTAGACATCTTAGCTTCCAAGAAAAATAAATTATTTGTTGAATTTCACCATCATCATCATTATCTCCTCATGGCTCATTCTAGGCCGGTAGAGGACACTACATCACACCAAATTAATGGCAATTTAACATTGGGTTCCCGGAAATGAATCGGATAGAAAACTCAATACAATGCGTTTGACTGCCAGTCCACAACATAAACAATGAATTCTAACTCAGATTAGTCTGAATGTTACATTTTTTCTCCATTTTATGACAACAATCCAAATATCGGATATAGAATTTTGGAGAAAAAAAATTTATTATTTCCTAAGTTGGAAGCATATCATTCAGTATCCACCAAACAACAAGTATATCAACACATATATACATAATAATAATACGATGATAAGCTCTAAAAAATACAAAGAGAATGAACAGCAGCCTCAGAGCAATACGGAGCAAATACGACGACAAGTCTTTTAAAAGATCAAATACATGTCATCCAATTTCGGTCACCCATTCACGCGTTGTCACATTTCTAAGTGTGTTGCCTACCACCAATGCTGCCTTGAACAACTCTTCATCCGCATTCGTCACTCAACCGACAATGTTTATAACATTTCTGAGCAATTCAGGCAGACATCTCAAAAAAATCAGTCGACAACAAATTAATACGGTAGGTATGCAAATTTAATTAAAAAAATCACTGCCTTGCATACCCCTTTTTAAAATTTTCATTATTGATTCACCAGACACGACTGAGAAGTCACACAACGATGACAAATAAACTGACCGATTATTTTTAAAAAAACATTTGATGCAATATTGTTATGTAAAAAAATAAAATAAAAAATAAATAAAAATAAATTTCAACTTTTGTTGTACACAATAAAATTTTAACAATCAGCAAATTTATTCACAGTCGCTGCATTTAACTTCAGGCGCTCATTCAATCAAACATTAAAGCATATTATTTGGCTACTAACAAAACTGACCCTTTCAATCTAAAAGCGCCTTATTTGTTCCGTTATTTTTGTCACGAAAAAAATGCAAAACAATATAATGGTATAACTTGAAGTGTGTAACAACTATCAACTAACAACAAACATCAGTCTTATTTGTTTCACACTTGAAGGTATACCATTATCCTTTCATTCACATTCTTAGCTTCTGGCTGCCCCCATTCCTTTGTCACGAAAAATGTAATACTTGAGTTGAAATACCGTCAGCACCATTATATGTAAATCAAATACCCTCAAGGCCGGGAAATCTAAATCGACACGTTCAGTGTTTAGTAGGCTTTCAATACTTTAATTAATTTATACATCTCTGTCCGCTGCCGATGAAATGAGGAAATCAGACAATTCCGTTTGTTTCCCTGGCCTTGTGTGCATAAACTTTTTCCCACTTCCTCTGTTGGCGTGAGAACATGAAATGGTACAGGTTCTTACAAAGACCCTCGTCAAATGGGTTGAAGTCCTCGTCAAGGAATTTCAGATAAGGGATTCTCTCCCTTGAGGCTGCTTCCCAAGTGGTCATGCCCTGGAGAAGAGAAAAAAAATAAATAATTAAACGCTTAGAAATGAATCCCTGAGAAAACAAGATGAATTTTGATTGATACCTTGGAGTAGAGACAATAATATTATATGACACTAGTAAATGGATACAACCAACATAAAATACCACGAAGAATTGATTCAATAACCGCCAAATTACACACTGCCAACAATGTCACAAAGCCAATTTTTTCATGGGGGTGTCGGTGGTCAAACAGTGAGCATGACTCGACGGTTGGTGTTGTCAAGCTTGTGTCCTTAGGTATAACACTTTATCCTGCTAACCTCGTCCTATCGGAGACGGACGATAAATTTAGAGGTCCCCTCGGTTGAAAGCAACGTTGTCCCTGTCCAAGCAAAACTCGTCGTCCAAATCACGTACTAGCGTAAGCGCCATTTTTCTAATTTGCACCAGAGCAGTTTAAAGTTTTTAAACATTTATACAAACTCAGTGTGGCGTTACTTAAAGAGATATCGTGTTCATATTTTGAAAGCAATTGCGTTATAAGGTATATTTTATCCTTATAACTTGAAATATGAGATACACCACCAATTTGATGTAAAAATGAGGAATTTAGTCACTTATGCGGCGGTGGCGTGACGTCTGGGAATCTGTACTTGAACAGGGATACAGACTGCAAACCATCTACATCTCTATCAACAACCCCAGACTCACTCTGTAGCCAGTGTACTATAATATTATATCTTTTTTTTTTTAGATTCTCAAATTTCTACTGCAATGGTACTTTACAGCACAGTCATGATCGTGAATAAAAGCTATAACTTTTATCTTTCCCGAGGAAAATGTGCCACTGTAAAGCGCTTAGAGCATGGTGACGATCGTAACTAAGCGCTATATAAATGTACATTATTAGTATTATTATTATATAAATGTACATAATTATTATTATTATTATTATTATTATATAAATGTACATTATTATTATTATTATTATTATATAAATGTACATTATTATTATTATTATTATTATTATATAAATGTACATTTCCATTTCCAGATAAGGGCAATGACGTTTCAGATTTTCACCCTTCACACACACACACAAAAAAAGTTGAAATGGGATGTTGGTGGCTAACTAATGAACACAACTCGATGGTTGGTGTTGTCAAGCAATTTTTATATATCTGAGACGGACGTTAACTTCGGAGCTCCCCTCATCAGCATGCAGTGGCATCCATGTCCAAAAAAAATTGCATTGGTGCTAATCAAGTCGTGCGTGGCATATTAAGTATAGAGTGTTCTGTGACTTTCCTGGGGAAAGTATGCTACTGCAAAGCACGTCGAGCACAAAAAAAGGAGAATAAAAGAAGAAGAAAAGACCACAAGTAAAAACCCCCCAACAAAACACAAAACACAAAAAAAAAAAATTACACACAAAAAAAAACAACAAAACACACAAGGATAGGTAAATAGGAAAGAAAAAAACCCAAAACAACAAACAACCTCACCTTGACCATCAGGTAAGTGTGAAAACCAAACAGCCCTGCGGTGACTAAACCGCCCATGACCAGTACAGCCATGTCTATAAATAGAATGGCATTCAGCTTGAGCCACTCCCCCCACTCCAACCTGTACTCAATTGTTTCCCTGAAAAAATGACATTCAAAAATATATATCGTGTATATTATTGCATTGTACCTGAAATACGGAGGCGAGCTGGCCGAGTGGTTAGGGCAACGGACTCTCATGGCGAAGGCCATGGGTTCGAATCCTACCACCGACACTTCGTTGTTTTTCTTGGGCAAGAAACTTTACTCAAATTGCCTCACTCGACTCAGGTGTAAAAATGGGTACCCAGGGGAAGTAATCTGCGATAGAACAGCGTCCTACTCAGAAGGGTGACGCATGTCACTCAGTCCGCTTCACGCTATGGAAACCGGGATAAGCACCAGCTCTATCGGCCTCAAGGCTCGGAAGGACTTTACTTTTATACCAGAAATATAGAGGTTAATCATATGAAATTCGATGAGATACATATAACATTCCCTGATCATTATATTCTACTTTCTCTTTTGTGATGAGAAAATGTTTAAAAAGGAAGAAATAGAAGGGGGGGGCGGAGGGGGGGGGCGGGGAAATGGGAGTAGTAGAGAGAAGGTCAATCACTACTACTACTACTACTGATGATGACGATGATGATAATGACGATGATGATAATAATAATAATAATAATAATAACAATAATAATATTTTGTAAAACCAAATTCAATCTCCTTACCAAGTAATGTAGATTGTGATGGACGACAGCATGAACGTCGAGAACAAGAACCACAGGAAGTAGCGGTGGTTGCGTTCGCCGATACATGCCTCTAGCCACGGGCAGTGGTGGTCAAATTTACGTACGCAGCGATTGCAGTCTTCACAGTGCTTTGTTCTCATTGGTTGCTGTGTGAGAGGAAGAGGATCAAATCAATAACTTACACTTCAGTAATAATAATAGTAATAATAATAGTAATAATAATAATAAACATCATAATAATAATAACAACAATAATAATGATGATAAGATTAATGATAATGAAAAAAATAAATAAAAAAAATAAAAAAATAAAAAAATAATAATAATATTAATAAAATAATACAATTTGTTATAAAATTAGAAAAGCATATTAATCATAAGACATAAGATACGATGAGAGTGTAAGTGTAATCAAAATATGATGTTTGCTGTTTCCGTAGGTGAAGAATATGGTGACATAATTTTTTTTAATCAGGGAATTCAAAAGTCAAGAATGTAAAAGTAACCATTTTAACGTTATCACTATGGAGATGGGTGGGGGGGAAATAAGCAAGCAGGTCAAAGACAGGGAGAGGAACAAAGGTACTAACTAACAAACTGACAATATATATCTCTACCTGAAGCTGGGTACTCATTCACACTTGACGCAAGTGAGGAAGAAATGTACAAAGAGTATTTTCCCAAGAACTCAACATCAATAGCTTCAGCCCGGATTCGACCTAGAGTTGAGTAGCCTAAGCACTCAGCCACCAACGTCATACTTTACTTCTACTGACACCTCCATACACTGACTAGCCCATTCAAAGTTCAAAGCCCAACCTATTCTTTCCCAGATGCTTGACACCATCATCATCATCATAAAAATCAAACCTACACATTTCGTATTTTTCCCCCCTTTCATTTAACCTCTTTAGTTAGAGTTAAAATTTTGTATGGCATCCAGATTCTGGGTTAAAATTACACAACGCTTGAAAACAATTGAGTTTGCTAAAATAATTGTTGTGCATTTATTTGCAGCCTGATCCCCCTAAAACATACATTTTTTGAAAGAATATATATTGAAGTATCTTTCAGAGACAGAATTTGTGGTAATGTTTCTAAATGGGTGGGGTGGTAAAGGGGTGAAACAAAGATTGAGATACAATGAAACTGTGTGTGATTGAAACTGAACCTGAATCATCATAATTTTAGTAGCTTGTGCTAGCACAAGCTTTCATAGTGATAGTGAAAGTAGAACTATAACTTCCCTCAACTGAAGAGCAGGAAACGGAAGCTATGCAAAAGTTCACAGCTATTTGAAAGAAACGAAATAAATTTGCTCGTTGCCAAAGCCACTCGTGGCCCATCGTACTCTACCGGGGGAGCCATGATCGTGGATCATCGTGCTAAGAAGGTTAAAATTAAATCATTTACATAGAGCCCACTCCGCAAAATTGCAACTCTGTTAATCGCAACTGCCACTTACTCGCAACTCATCCCGAAAAACGGAATTAATTATATATAAAAGTCATTAATATTTGTAAGCAGCGTTTGTCCTTGCCCAAAAATTGTATTAGCGCCTAACAGGCAACGTGTGGCGTATTAAGTGTTAAGTGTTCCGTTGCTTACCTGGGATAAATGTGCTACTGTAAAGCGCTTAGAGCATGGTGATGATTGTGGATAAGCGCTGTATAAATGCCATTTATTATTTATTATTAATGAATAGAAACTTGCACCCTTCAACAGTAACTCTCTGCTTAATTGTAACTCGTGATGACTGATTTGTTACAAAATAGGTGCAATGCTCAAATGCTCTCTCCCCTTGGTTAACAGTGATAAGAGGTGGCCTTAGACTAACTTACTTTGACTAAAATGACCATGACCATTTTCATAAATTTTGCTTAATCACAACTTTGGATAATCGCAACAATTACATGATTCCCAATGAGTTGTGATTAACTGGACTGAAACTGTACATCCATGCAACTCACATTGATTTCACAGTAGTCGCACACCCTGTATGACGCACATGATTTCGACTTGGAGGGCAGCATCTGCTTACTGGCATCACCACCTTCGTCGTTACCACAGTAACTGTCGGGAAGACGGGACACAGTCTCATCATCATCATCGTCCTCATCGTCATCCCTGTTGATGGTCGGTTTGATCTTCTTCTGAAATGAGAAATGAACGTTTATCGCAGAGATTCATTGTTTTATCATCAAACTTTAATGTTTTCCCTCCGTCTTTATTTTTTGGGGAGGGTCAGAGATAATGACATCAAAGATAGCTACAACCATCGGCATAATGCTGACAATCAAAGGTTTTTAGATTTATTTATTTCTATGTGAGACTCTCCACCCTCTACCCACTAACACCCTCTGTTCTCTATGTTATCCTTTTTGAAATGCTTATTGACTCTTTCCAGTTGTATTTCAAATCACAAGCTAATGCAAATAAGTTGGCATCACTGGGGTGCTTGATGTGAATGAAGGAAATTCAATTTTAACCTGCTTGTCACTACTTCAGATTTCATCTAACTTTTAACGTAACTCACTTTGTGAAATTTTTAATTTATAAATGAAAGGTTAGTTTTTCGATATCTTGACCCAGTATGCTTGCCCTGAGTAAATTACTCACGGCACGTGCCTGATATATATATAACATGGATTGTCATTACTGGCCGCCATCCATTAATCTATCATCGTCCGTACAACGACACCCTTGTTACTGAATGTAGAATGGTTTGGAAAGATTGATTTGGACAGATATATATGTAATCTTTGCTGCTGTTACTTTTATTGTTTGTGATTCTTTGGTGAAATTCCAGTAAACTTGAGAGGCTACAATATCATGTTTTCTAGTTCAGGTGTGAGCAATTTTGCTTCTTGCACCAAACAAGGTTTATTGGCACAGTAGGCTGATCCCCAGCTTGCCTTAACAATCTTGATCCATGGAATGTCCAGCTACGTATCCAGCCATGTGTGATGGCTGGGCATTGATTTGTACTTGTCAGGATAAATTTTATCTGGATCTGCACATTAATGCATTGCCTTCAGACAGACGAGTTGGCCGTCTACACTGTTTAATCATGGTATTACAAGGAACCGATAACAAACAAACACTTTCAATGCTATCGTTTCTGCTGGTGGAAGTGATACAAAGCCACAATTTAAAAAAAAATAGAGGTTATTATGCTTCGTCAAAATGCAACTTTGCCAATATGCAAACTTTTTGTTGTTGTCAACTGCGGGTTGTGCATTTTGTCAGAGACTACTGTCAGTACCTTTTTATTGTGTGGTGGTTTGACATATCCAGGATCTGTGAGACAGGTGATGTGGTACATGGCCAAGGCCCAAATGACGACACACAGGTAGGCAATGCCCAGGGGGATGTTCTGTGCCTTGACCAGACATTGATGAAGCCCTGAGGTCATGGTAAAAAAAGACAAGAAAACATGTGAAAAGTTACTTTACTAAGACATTGCTATGACATAGAGACAAAATGATATTAATAATAATATCAATATGGAAGAGGATAGGCGCCGGCACGTATCCTCCAGGGATAGGCGCCAGGCCCGGAAGTATCCTCCAGGGATAGGCGCCAGGCCCGGCACGTATCCTCCAACTGTACCTGGAGGATAGGTGCCAGGCATAGGAACTAGACTCACGATGACACAAGTACCGAAGTCATTTTTCGTGGTTTTTTAGAAAACTGGATAAAACTTATTTATTGTCTAAGTCACTACGATGAGATAGGTGAAACGAAAAAAATAATTTTCTTAATAGTTTCAGTTTCCTTTGAGGAAATGTCTTGATATTTCTTCACCAAGTAAATATATATGGTCCACAGATTTGTGTTCTGATTGTGATGGTATGATACTTTTACTTCTGTCACCTATCCTCCAGGGATAGGCGCCAGGCCCGGCACGTATCCTCGGGGTAAATTAGCAAACATGAGATGTGCAAAAAAGGTGAAATTAACCACAAAAATACACAACATTGTTACTTCTGGCACTGGAGCATGTATTCATGTACAGGACAAGTTTCATAAAATGGTTCATCATAGTCATAGCCTCTTTCATTTTAGTGTGTGAATATAAAAAAAAGTGAGACCTTAAAAGAGCATTAAGACCCATGGAGCCAATGATTGTGAAGTGGGCAAAGGGACAATAGATCTATCATCTATGTCACCTTTTTGGATAGGATGCTGGTCTTCGTATACCTATATATTACTATTACTCCACTAGTTGTAAGGTGGTACTCATTTCCACACCTTAGTCGAGGGAGGCCATTTGAGTTATGTTTTTTGCGCTCATTGCACATATGAATTCAACAATTTTATTCTCAAAGATCAAAATTTATATTATAATATATTCCATATATATATATAAATTAAATATAAAAAGAACCCTCAAAACCTGCAAGTTGACTTTCTGCTGGGTAAACTGTACATGTCATCAGAAGCACAGTCCATTGTTGTACATATTTTCAAGCCAACAAGCAAACATTGCTTTTGGATTCACCCACCAGTCATGTAGATATGGAAGAATTTTCACACCTTGAAGCAGAGCAGTCCAACCAATTATGGAAATTGTGATTGATTGTCTGTTAATTTGTTTCTTTTGTTTGAGCAGGCTGGTTTGAAAAGAACATGTCTGTATGATTTTCATAAAGATGAGGGTGCAAAGCTTGTCCCATTTGCTGGATGGGAGATGCCTGTTCAGTATAAAAGCAGCATTTCAGAGGAACATTTGCAAGTCAGAAAGTAAGTAGCTCTGACGACATCAGATGTTGATCCTAAAAGACATTAACAATTATATCCATCTTCTACATATTTATATAAATATCAATCATATACATAAAGCTTAAAATAGAAATTCATCGTTTAGATACCCTTTACCTTTATTCTACCAACTCTTTTTTTTCTCTCTTCACATAAAACATACATTCCGTATTCATTTAATAATCTCCCACTGTTGATGTAACATTTCAGCTTTTTACTTTATTATTATTATGTTTAGAGGTAAAACGATATATCAGTTGAAATGACATCATTTTGTACCATTGTGCATGTTGTGGGAGATGGCGGTTTTTGCACTGTATAAAAGTGATAATGTCATCTTTTCAGGGCTTGTGGCATCTTTGATGTGTCTCACATGTTGCAGACTCGTGTTGATGGGGCAGACAGGGTGAAATATGTGGAGAGCATGGTTGTCACTGACATTCAGGGTATTCGCTGTTTTTTTGTGTTTTATGTTTTTTGTGCTTGTTGGCTGATGAAGGGGAGACTTGAAACATTCTTTGTATGTTATTTGTTTAACACCATTTTCACCTTTTTTGCATATATCTCATGTTTGCTGATTTTATTCAATTTTGGTCTCCGCTATCGCCTTTGTGCATTCTCTCTACCTCTGTCCTTCCTAACTATGAAAATGACAGTGACAGTCTTTTTTATTAACTTTGGCGAAGTTTGAATTATCACCACTTTGTTTTGCTGCTCTTTCATTGTCCCATTTTATCAATCAAAACAAAAAAGATAGATGTTGTAGTGTATTATGGAGTTAAGAATAAATAAAAAATGTTAAGCATTGTAACAAATTCAAAACAAATGAACGTTTATATATATATGTAAAAAAGTTGAAATGCATATTATAATACGCACATCTATGAAACCATTTATAAGGCTACTGTTCCATTCTAATTTAGATATAAGCATTGACATTAATATTTTCTTGACCTCAATTTTTTTTTAGCTTTGAAAGCCAATCAGGGCACCTTGACTGTGTTCACCAACGACAAAGGGGGAATTCTGGACGATCTGATTGTGAACAACATCAAAGACGGATATCTTTACGTTGTGTCTAATGCTGGCTGTGCCGACACAGACCTTGCCAACATGCAGGTAAGGAAATGACTGGTTGCATCTTTGTTTCACAACTGTTGGATCACACCCGTCATTGTATGTGGCCTTTGTTTGCACAATTGATTAAATAAGGTCTGAACCATGAGACATTTGATATAACGACATCTATTCATAAGAGTTGTTTGATGAAGGCTTTTTGCTTTGAATTCCTTCTGGGCACAACATGGTCATTTAAATATCTGAAGGATTCCCAATGAATATCTCATAGTTTAGTATTTAATATTTAATATTCACTTAGTGTTTCGACCTCTCTGTCAATAAAGCATAAAAAAAAGGTCCAATGATTATGTTTATAACGGTATTTGTTAACTTTGTATTCCAATTGCATCTTACTTTACATATTTGTGACACAGGAAAAAGAATCAGACTTTCAAAAAAGTGGAGCGGACGTGAAGCTCTCTGTCATCGATAATGCTTTGATTGCTGTGCAAGGTATGGTAATTTAACTGATTTGTAAGTCTTGTAAGCTGATCGCTTATGGTCAGTGTCCTGGCAAATTCACTGTCCCTATTTAATTAGCGGAGTCCTTTCATGATGAATTCTTCTTCAATGAAGTTAATTATTGTGTTTATTGTGCAAAATTTGTCATGGCAAGGGAAACCATGGTTATCTTAAAAAGATGAAGATTCTGATGAAGAGTACAGTACAGTAATTGTCATTCTGAAGACTCAGGCAAGAAGGGTTGTTAAATGGTGGTGTAGGAGGTAGAGCAGAAAATAAAAGGATGCATGGCACATTGAGTCGGCGTGGCACAAATGATCTGGAAACAGAAAGTAGTAAGTTTGACCGAGAAACACACATGAGACGAAGGATTCCGATTGCAATGAGCGGCTTGGAGAGCTTGATGGGTCTAGAAGTGGAGTTCTAGTTGACACTAGTTTGTTCTCCTGCCTGGACTACTTAAGGAATTTTATTCCAGTGGATGCATCTGAACACGGAAATGTTAGTCATTATGAAAAATATTATCCTCTGGTATTTTAATTAGTACATCCTATGTTAATAATCTTTTGTTTTGCATGAAACATTATTATATTTTGTTGTTTTTTTGTTTGTTTCAATTGCTTCTTACAATTTTTTTTTCATGTAAATGTACATTATTCTCATCATCTCAAAACCTTTCATACCTTAATTTTCATTATATTTATATACATTCAAAATTAGTACCTTGGTCATGTGACTCATTAGCATAAATTTACATATCATCATCAGCATTACAATTTTTCCATACCTCTCTTATTTGCCACTGCATTGAAAACATTCCTGCGATTCAGGTACATATACATAACAGAAAAAAAAAACCCCAAGTAGAGAAAAGAGTGAATATACTTGGTAGAAGATGGGTTGATGGGCAGATTTTGATTTCCGTCTTGAAATTGAAATGCAACTTGAGCGGTACCTACATTACATCTAAGATTTATTTTTATCAATGGCATGTTGTAATGACATACTCTTCTAAGAAGACAGTGACGTCACGAGGTGTCATAATTTGTTGCAGGTCCTGACATGGTGAAAGCCCTCCAGCCGGGTGTTGAGTTTGACCTGAAAGGACTGTCCTTCATGACCACCACTGCCGGCAAAGTGTTTGGGGTGGACGGTTGCCGGGTCACTCGATGCGGCTACACTGGCGAGGACGGGGTGGAGGTAATTCATTCTATGTGACTGGTGTCTATAATATTATTAATACAGTGGAACTCGGTTATAACGAGAGCCTCCGTTCCAAGCAAAAATACTCGTTATTCCCGAGCTCTCGTTATT
>JARFNW010123947.1:0-12407 GCA_031763155.1 Dirona albolineata
GAGAGAGAGAGAGAGAGAGAGAGAGAGAGAGAGAGAGAGAGAGAGAGAGAGAGAGAGAGAGTGTGTGTGTGTGTGTGGGTGTGTGTGTCGTGCTATCAAATATTGAAACTTGCTTCCAGAAGACTGTGTCAAATGTGCCGGACTTGATCAATTTATAAAACAAGAAAACAGGGGACCTCCTTTTTATCGTCCCATCTGAGAAGGCTAGCCCCTCGACCACTCTACCCATACAGCAAGGCCACGTATATGTATCAATGGGACATGGTATTTATTTCATTATTTTATCCACAGCTGAACCTTGTTATTCGGGAAGTTCCAGGGGCAAAAAATCAAATTGTGACAGTAAGTCCCCATTTAAGCATTGGTGAGTGCAATATTTAATTTTGAAATAACTATCTGCTTTGTTGTCCACCATCGTTGAAGGTATCGGGAAAGAAGGCGAGGTCCTAATGATCAAGAACATCACCCGCCACTGTGATGACATCTACGATTGCTTCGTGGAAAACGGCGTTCCCCCAGGAGTGAGCAAAGCCATCCGTGTTGTCGTGGACTGTAAGTACTGCTGGAATTATACCTTCTGTATAGGTTTGAGTTTAACGCCATTTACATGAACACTGTGTAAGGTCATCCCAAGGGTAGCATCTCCTGTTTGAATTATATATTATTATATCCGATAGGAATAATTGTGGTACAGAGGTTCGTAAGCTCCGATGTGTCCCGGGAGCCGCCCGACTCGGATTCAAACCAGGGACCTCCGTGTCTTAGATTAAAGCGAGCATATCTTGTTTGTTTGTTATCGTTCCCTATAGTACCATAATTAAACAGTGTTGGGACAAGCTCTGTGTCTGGCCGAGGACAGTGTACAAGGCAGAAGGCATCGATGCGCAGGACCCAGGTAAAACGTATCCAGGTTAAATGCACGTCTGTGCCCCACTAGTACACATGGCATGATACAGAGCTGGAAAATCTATGGATCAAGATTTTTAAGGCAAGCAGGGGATCACCCCACGGTGCCAATAAACCTTGTTGGTCCAAGAAGCAATAAACTGTTCAATACTACTCGTATCTGTACCAGACAACAACATGGTAATTGTAGCCTCCGGTGTTCACCCAACAGTTATAGAAACTGTGGAAATTTTACCAAAGAGGCAGTTTAGGCAAGGCGATTCCATTAATTTATTATTTCGCCTCGACTTTGGGAAAACATCATCATTATTCTCGTGATGTCACAGCCAGCGTACTCGGTCTTCTTCCTCTTCTTCTCTGACCCATCCCACTTCCCATCTTCGTCCTCCGTCACCGCCACCTCCTCCTCCTCCTCCTCCTTCACCTCCTCCTCCTTAGCCTTCCCAGCCCTCTTTTTCCCCCTCTTCGTGTGAGCAATTACTTTCCAGACATAAGTCGAGTTTAGCACTTTTATCAGCCTTTGTCTTGTTTTTAACATCACCTTTCTCACGCCTTACAGTAATAGTATTTCCCTTTTGTGGTAGCTTGACACAAGTCGATTGACAAAACATCTTAGTTTAAATGTTGTGTTTTGTCAAATTATATGGAAAGAGAGAGTTCACTTATTCACAAATTTAGTCCGATCTGATTTCATTGATGGAACAACTGGATTTTCTTAGTAGATTTCCTAATTGTTTCCATTGTTTTATTCTTGCTTTTAGACGGTCGCAAATCACTTAGTAGGATTTGAATTCAATTGAATTACATTAAGGTCACAGAATAATATGTATCACTCCGCGCTCGGAAACAAAATGGAGTGAAAGCAAAGGCAAGGTTATGATGGGTCCATTCGCTAATTCTCTCATTTATTTTATCACATGCGCTGCTTTCGTCTTTAGTGATATCTGAAAACGACACGTACGACCATACACATCACAGACACCTCATTCTAACGATTGTCATAACATAGTTTGGACGTACTCTGTTAAAATTGCCGATCTCCTCTAATCAAAAATATTTATTTCAACAATGGGTGCTGTGATGATACAACGGTATGTAACTGACTGTAAATTTGTTTTGTAGAATCTTCCCAATTACCTCACATTTTCAAGTCACCCAAAAATGCTTCGTAGAGCCGTATCATGAAAATCTTTGGATGGAGTGAATGAGGTGTTTTTGACTCCAAAGATTGTCATAGTAGTACGGCTCTCCAGAGCTTTGTGGCTGACTTGAAATTTGATACTGATTTGTTCATTTCGCCTTACCTCGCGCGTCTGGATGCTGTTTGGAAAGTGGGTGGGAGACATACTAAATATTGAAGTAAATCAATGACATTTTGGATTTGAAATGAAGGACAGTGTCTGTTGAAACCCAATTTCATTTCATATATTCTATTTATTATGAGTTTGACTGGCCAAGGGGGTGGGGGTCTAGGGTATCGAAACACCCTGTACATGCAAGTACAAAATGGAATACAAACATGGAGACAGGATGAATTATCATATATCTATAATGAACACCATGCATTTATAACAGCAGAACAAAGGAATGAGGGGTGCCAGAAGCTAATTGTGCTTGTTGGCTGATGAAGGGGAGATCCGAAACGTTCTTTGTATTGTTATTTGTTTTACACCTGGAGCTACACCATCTTCACCCTTTTTTACGCATGACATAGCAGAAGAGTAATACCAATGACTTAAAATGAGCTGTAGTCACTATCCTTGAATTCATTTCGTTGCAGATGGAATACTGTTTTTACATTGCATATGGTATGTATAGATCATCTTGCTGGCGTGGTCCTATCCTATCCTTTCCTATCCATTCCCTTTATGTACCGCAGGGCAGTGTAGGGACAAGCTCTATAGAACAGACTTGAATGCTTTGGATCAAGAATCAAAGACAAGCAGGCGATTAAGCCACTGTGGCGTGGTATGGTTTCCAATATATTTTTAGAGGCTATGAGTCTATTCAACTTTGATTAATTTGTTACAGATATAATATTTACAGAGATAATTCAAATTCTTCTCTTTCTTGTGCCACAGCTTTCTGATGATCTGTTGTGAACTTGTTGTCTTCATCTCTCATCTCACTGCCGCCATCATTGGAAACAACATGTACACAAAGGGATCAAACTCTGACAGTATGAACGGTTTTGTGTGTTTCCAAAACGCAGGAGTTATCCCCACTTGTGGATGGCGTATGGTGTTAACGGCATCAGAAGATTCAATAACCAATATTGATGTAAGAATGATAACATTGCCTGATGTACTTTCCGCAAAAGCACAACGTCTGAAAAAATAATACGTATTTTGAAAACCAAACCAAACCATGTTGCCTGGTTCAGATATGAGAGATATGAGTAATATTGAACAGTGTATTGCTTCTTGTACCAAACAAGGTTTATTGGCACAGTGGGCTGATCCCCTACTTGCCTTAAATATCTTGATCCATAGATTTTCTAGCTCTGTATCAGGCCATGTCATTGTGCACGAAAGTGGGGCACAGACTAGCACTTAACCTGGATACCTTTTACCTGGGTCTGCGCATCAATGCCTTCTGTCCTCGGCCAGACACAGAGCTGGTCCCTACACTGTTTGATCACAGTACTATAGGGAACAGATAACAAACAAACAAACAATTATTGCTATCCATTGAACAAAAAGTAAGTAAACCAAGTCTTTGATAATGTCAAATTTACAATTTTATTTTATTTGCTGCGAACAACGAATACGTTCAGTCGAAATCAATCAAAAATGACAAGACTGCTTGAAATCAATCAATGCAAATAAATTGAAGTATATTATATAAATCAAATTAAATTAGAAAAATGATATCTATTTTTAAAAAATGAAAGAAAAATGGCAACTTAAAACGTAAAATAAGTGACCAAAAGCGTCTCATTTCAAAAATAGAAAGGCAACATTGAATACAGATGTCGATTTTGGTAACACAAACCTCATACATAATATTATAATTATCATGGTTATCATTCTGATTAAACCTTGTCATTATTATCATTGTTATATAACATTATATAATATAATATATATTGACTTTCTGAGTCATGTGTCTGAGCTTGGGAATAATAAATGTAACTCTATTGCTGAATAAAAAGTTGCATAAAATGTTGCAAGATCTAACAAGGGTATACAAAATATAACGATGTAAGTCTGGGCTTCTTGGTGATATAAACTATTATTGGTATTGAAAATACTCTGGTTGTGGTGGTGTTGGTTGTGGTGGTCGTGGTGGTCGTGGTAGTGATAGTGGTGGTCGTGGTGGCGGTGGTGGTGGTGGTGGTCATGATAGTGGTAGTGGTGGTAGTGTTAGTGGTGGTGGTGGTCGTGGTGGTCGAGGTGATCGAGATGGCGGTGGTAGTGGTGGTGGTAATGATGGTGGTGGTGGTGGTGGTCGTGGTCGTGGTGGTCGTGGTGGTCATGGTGGTCGTGATAGTGGTAGTGGTGGTATTGATAGTTGTGGTGGTGATGATGGTGGTGGTGGTAGTAGTAGTGACAATGGTGGTTATGGTAGTGATATTAATCGTTAGTGTAGTGCTGGTGGTAATGATTGTGATGATTGTGATGATTGTGATGGTTGTGATGATTGTAATGATTGTGATGATGGTGATGGTTGTTGTGATTGTAGGAGTTTTCATGATTGATTGGTTTTTGGGGTTTTTTTTTAAGGACTTTATTTGTCTACTTTTAAAAAAGTAAACTTTAACTCAAAACACAAAACAAGGATCCAATAAGTAATGATATGGAATATGGCAGTTGTATTTCAAATGCACGATTTTATTCTCACCTCAATGTAATGGTTTATAATTTACAAGATATTGCACATTGTCAGCCTTTCTAAATGTTTGGTTTATTAAAATGTAAAAATATGAAAATTGAAAAAGGACAAGCTGCCTTTCAAACATGGAATGGGAGTCATGGAAAGAAAAATTTAAAATTTCAAAAATAAACTTAAACGGTTTGATTGATAACGATAATGATGATGGTGATGATGATGATGATGATGATGATGATGATGATGATGATGATGATGATGGTGATGACGACGGTGGTGGTGGTGGTATTGGTAGAGAGAATGAAATAATAACAGAGACATCAAGGCGTGTTTTAAGATTGTACATGATTGGTAAACAATGTTTATCTGGATGGATGAGAACATCGTTATGAACAGACATAGGATTTTGGCGAAAATTTACAAAAGCACATAACAGGTAAATAGAACAGGTAAGAAAGTGGGTGTGAGGAGGGGAGGGGCATCGATTGATTGGTAATTGATTAAGTCAAAGTTGCCGCATGGTCGGTGAGGGGTTTTGATTTCATGTTTGGGGGGGGGGGAAGGGGAGGGTTTACAAGATGACGGGGAGGGGTGACATGGAAGGAAAGAAACATGTTGATGATGATGATGATGATGATGATGATGATGATGATAGTGGTGATGATGGTGATAATGACGATGATGATGGTGATGATGATAATGATAGTGGTGGTCATGGTGGTGATGGTGATTGTGATGGTAGTGGTAATAGTGCAAAGTTATTATAAAGTTTTTTTTCGACACTGTTATAACATTAGACTTAAAAAGACGACACCTCCTTATCAAACGTCCGTCTCCGATACAATTCGATCATGTAATATACACTACACTTGGATCTATTTAGCCAACAAAATCTTAGAAAGCCATCAGAGCAATAATGATAATGATAATAAACGATCAACAAAATCAATTTTCCTTTACTTGGATTCGAACTCCGGTTTTGTTTTTTGTTTTTTGTTTTTTTTAGTTTTTGTTTTTTTGTGGGGGTGCGTACGGTTCCCACAACAACACAAAAACAAAAAAATCCACGGTAAAAAAAAAAAACAACCCAAAAAACCTGACAGATTGACAGCAAAGGTGTTCGTTTCTATTTATTTATCTTATCCCCCACACTACACCACGTTCGGCACGATTCTTGACTCCCCCACACAAAGAGTGACACAAGACTGGCACACGCCAAACCTTACACAATCATAAACTCCATTTACCAAGCGGCATATGGAGGTCCTTACTGAGGACAATGTTCACACTCTAAGCTAACGACCACCGCCACTTCCATAACAACTGCCACTATGATCTTATGATAGAAAATCTCGCTTTACCATCACAACAACCCCAAAACCCTATCCTAATATAATCTCTAACTACCAAACGCCTTTGTTTACGATCGTAAGAATCTGCCCCTCCCCTTCCCCCTTCCCTTCTCAAACCACCTTATGTCGGGTTTACGCAATGCAAGGGGCATAACAAAGTATAATACTGAGTAAGAATAAGAAGAGGAAGAAAGAAGGGGGGAAAATACGGTGGCCGGTTACCGTTACTGTTATAATTTATTATTATCTCTATTATCCCCCTTTGCTCGGTGTTTTGTCAAAGCTACGGACACGCCGTCTGCTGATTGGTGGATTGGGCCGCTCACCACCTGCTCGCTCAAACTGTGGTGTACGCGTCGCGTTCTTTGTGTGTGCGGAGGAAGTTACATCGGCGTGCGCGCACTTCTTGGGCGGATTAATATTATCATTATTATTATTATGATTCTTTTTATTATTATTATCATTCAATTTTATTCTCACGCTATTGCCTGTCTGTCAGTTCTATAGATTGGCTACTTACGTCTTTAAGTAGGTTAGGGGGTGGGGTGGGGGGAGGAAGGTGGCGACTTATGAGAAAGCTGCTTGTTTGTTGTTGTTTTTTTATTTATTTATTTTGCATTTATATAACTCATTTTATTGTTTGAATCACCCTCTCATTTATCTAACTCATTTATTTTTAACTCTTTCATTCATTGAATCTTTTGGTTTGTTTTTTTAACTCATTTTTTTGTATATTCAATTCGTTTATCTATTCAATACATTAATTTTTTCTTTTTTTTAACTCATTCGTTTACCTAACTCACTCATTTTGTTAATTTAAATTTCTCCAATGCATGTATTTTTACAACTTTTTTATTTATTCATTTAACTCATTTATGAATTCATTCAACTCATATAATTATTCAACTCATTTATATAATATATCTATCTTATAAACAAAAACGCTTGGTCGGTCGTTTTAGTGTAACAAATCTCCCATACAAAAGAATGAATGTTTATCGTTTTACTTACAGGGGACCAGGCTCCTCCTACTTAACCTGTAAGATGATAACGATAACGATAATAACAATAACAATAATATTAATAATAATAGTAACGATAATGATGAGGATACATGCTAACAGAAGGTTCGCGTGGTCGGGTGGGTCGCGTGGTCGGATAGGTCGCGTGTCCCCAAACGGCGCGTGTGCGGAGTCTAAAGACCAAAGAGCAAAGACTGACATTCGGCAGATGAATTCATGCGTTGCCAAGGCGGCCATAAGTATCGCACGCGTCGGGGTCGAGATCCAGTCTGTTATCATAATATTATTATTAGTTTCCCGTCTCTTAACAAGCCAGTAATATATTATTATCTGCCGCTAGATGGCGGTGGAGTGTGGAGTGTTACTGTTGACGTTGTTGACGTTGTTGTTGGTGTTATTGTAGGTGGGAGGTGTGGAGGTGTGGATGAGCGTGGCGCGTGGCGAGTGTGAAGAAGGTGGTGTCGGGTGCGAAGGTGTCGGGTTTGAGTCTTGTTATTATATTCTACGTTTTGTACTAACTAACTAGACTAAGAATAGAATGAAACTCGCCGGGGTTGAGAAATTGTGTTGTATGGCTTTATGATTACGATAAATTGTTGATAAAGACTCTCTCGACCTTGTTTTTTTTTAAACAAAAAAGTTTGTAAAAAATACTATTGACATTTAACGCTTCGAGAGTTATTTTGTCAAGAAGTTATGTCCCGAGAGTATTTTCATACTTTCCACTTAAGGAGAGTGACGATTTAAATAGAAAAGGTTGAATGCTTGGGTGAACGGATTCATTTTTAGATTTGTAATTAGTTTAATGAATTATTTTTTTATTTTTTTTATATAATAACGACATAGTATTAGTATCATTGGTTTATCATTAATAAAGTATCGGAGATGGACGTAAATTGATTGTGTTTTAAGGAGGTGTTCAAAGTTAGTCATATTATTAATTGCTGTAACAACTAACGGTGTGGGGGAAAAATAAGTTTTATAAACCTTAGTCTTGGTAGTGTTACAGGATGGTGTGTGGGGTGGTGAGTGTGTGGTTGTTGGAATGGCTGATGGTCTATGTTTTATGATGATTTATGGTGTATGGGTTATGGTGTTTTATGGTATATGGTTTATGGTTTACGATGGTTTACAATGGGTTATGGTTTACAATGGTTTATGTTGAAACATGTCAATGATATGATTAGTTAATATGATATGATGAGAAAGAGGACAACACAAATATGATATCAATAATAACCATTTTCTAAAATTATTGAAATTGATGATAATTGAAACCAGCATGCAGGCATAGACATCATGATGGAATGAGGTGGACATTGTTTGAAAAATCGTTAATTGAAAACAACAAAAATTATTACGAATCCAAAAAAACAGGAAGAATTAAAATCTATTTCACATAAGTGGCACGAGTGGAATATGTCATGATGACGTCATACAAAATAATGGACGAATCGGTTATATAAAATATTCTGATTTTTGAGAAAGAAATAAAAATTCAAAATAAAAACAAACAAACAACAAAATCATTTCAATTTCAATACAATTATTATTGTTACCATCATTGAACTCAAGCATTTTTGTACACAGAAAAAATATAATAATATTATGTACGTTTGATAAAAGCAACTCATTAATGAACAAAACATGATGATTCGTGATGAGTATGATACGATATTACGTCGCCTTAGAAACAATGTAAACAAAATGTCATAGGATGAGAAAAAATCAAATCAAAATATAAAATTATTTTTTTTCAAGTTTCCACAATTTATAAAGGAAAAAAAGGGGGAGAAATGTGTTTCCCTTCTCCATATTATATTGTTTTCAGCCATTTATTTCTAATGTGCATTTATTCAATTATAGGAGATGGGTTAATATTGCACGTGTTCCCGACACGGGGGTCAAAGGCCAAAAATGGTCATACTTCTTTTTGTTTGAATAAAAAAAAAGAGAGAATATCAAATGTTGGCAAATGAATTGAATTGTAAAGTTGCGATAAATATTATACAAAGCGAATTGAAAAAGAAAAAAGGTTTGAAAAGGACAAAACAAAACAAAAAAACAAACAAAACAAAACTAAAACAAAGAGCAGCTTCGTTTTATATTTTTAAAAATTAAGGAAATAATATTAAATTAGGGTTTTTTTTTATACAACAGTCTGAAACCAGACTACAAATAAGAGAGACGACGACAAATTATAAAGAAACACAAATAATGGCTATCAGAAATAAATAATAAATCATAGTTATTAATATCTTTTTGTTTATCATTTTATTTTCAATTATTAAAATAATAATTATTATTATGCTATCTAAAAAAAAACGGGAACCAAATGAAAAATGACTAGTAGTCCATGATACTACAAGAGTAGAAAATAGAAATAAGAAATAATTTAAAATGGAGGCTGCCCATGCATGATGACTCACAGTGCGCACTCTATGGCGTTGTCATCTCTATGGTGTCATGTGACTAAGGGGGGAGGGATGACACACACAATGAGAGAAATGGCGGGATGACGACACCGAGGTTTGGGAAAGACTGGCATACTAGGGAGGGCATAGCAGCCACTGTAATCATAAACATCAGCACTTGTCAGGAATGCGATACATTTTACATACGTTTGGGTTTGTTCTGTTAGTTTTATTTATTCATTTATTTTTTTATTTTTTTTATTTTTATTCATTTATTTTATTATTTTTTTTATTATTTAATTTATTATTCTTTAGATGGGTAAAAAAAAGTTCCCCCGCCCCTTTTTTGGGTCTAGGAGGAATACGTTTTTCTTTTATATATCAATCACTTATCAATTGGTATTTTTAACATTTTGACAACAAGTCGTAAACTTTCCTTAATGGTCAAAATGTGCTTCGCAGATGGATTGAATTTATCAAATATTTAATAATTTATCAAATTCTAAATAATCGTATTCTCATTCTATTCCTGACATAGTGTGCTGATGATGATTATTATTAGTATTAGGGGTTGGTTTTTGACTCTGGTTTAAGAATCATGTTCACCTTTCGGTTATGACACAAAAATGGGCGTCGAGCTGAAAGGCTTGGGTCAAGGTCATGGGACTAGTTGACCTAGATTGCACTCAATACAAGTATCTTTGTATTATATTAGATTTGTGGGTTGGACGTCAATAATAAAATTATAATTAGATTTTCACGGGAAAAAAATCGTAAAATTATATTCTACCGGATGATCTTTATGATGATAATAACGTTGTAAAACAAACCAAAAATGCAACTAAAAATAAATAAATAAATAAGCAATTGTTTTCTATCAACAAAACCGAAGAAAATAGAAATTGAAAGCAAATTAAAACATAAATAAACAAAGATGAGATTCCATTTTTTTTCAAAGTTCAAATGAACATTAATTAGACAATGAAATTAGATAAAAGATTGATTTCTATACAAATTCACAAATATATTATACGATAGGGGAAGCAAGGTCGGGTATAATTGTTGACATTAGCGCGATTAACGAGGAAAGAATGGGAGAATTTGCATACAATATTATATATAATAATATATCTAACAATTTTGGGAACAGAATGATGAAGGAGAGATAGAGAGAGATAGATAGATAGAGAGAGAGAGAGAGAGAGAGAGAGAGAGAGAGCGGGGGGGGGAAGAGAGAGAGAGAGAGAGAGCGAGAGAGAGAGAGAGAGAGAGAGAGAGAGAGAGAGAGAGAGAGAGAAACAAAATAAACCAACATTATAATAGTATTGTAGAGATGAAAAATATACTTTAGGATATTATTGGCGAGTAGAAAACTAACATTAACATTGCTTGTATAGGATCAAAGTGGTCAGCTTTTTATAAGGGAAAAACAGATGACTCCTGGTGTTCAGATGTTTTACGTAAGGCATAGAGATTTGGTGATGCAAGGCTAGAAGGTAAGAATTGCGATGTCACATCATTATATCGTTATAAATCAATATAGATTGTACTCCTGTAGGCTGATGATGATAATTGATGATATCATGATGATAGTATTATCATAACAAGACGATAGATAAGGCTGGTTTTTTCAAGTGGAAAAAGGAGGGAATGTAGACGAAGAAAGAAAGTAAATTCGAAGTATTAGATTGTGTGAAATATTATTATAGGTATCTACACATTCTCAAAAAATGATGGATAGAAGTTTATAACTTTTTAACACTTTTTAAAAAAAGGAGATGATGATAATATTATTGTTCTGTCAGAAGAGTGACATCATTAAATTTCTTTCTGATATTGTCTGAAGGCAGATACGTGATGGTAACATCAACGAATGACTATGAAGGATGGAGGAATAATATAAGTTTGTGGAATGCGAGAAGAGATAAGGATACAAAGTAACGAAATCAATTTGGAATGCCTTAACAAAAACGTATGCATATTAATTATTATATAATACATGCAAATATATATTATATTCTCCAAGCAACATCAAGTGGTAAAATAGGTTAATAACTGTACAAAAACGGGATAAATTCACCCAAAAACAAATTGTAAAAGAAGTAGTGGAAATCGGGAATGAATATT
This sequence comes from Dirona albolineata, assembly GCA_031763155.1. Classification (NCBI taxonomy): domain Eukaryota; kingdom Metazoa; phylum Mollusca; class Gastropoda; order Nudibranchia; family Dironidae; genus Dirona; species Dirona albolineata. The sequence continues at coordinate 11,653 of JARFNW010123947.1, forward strand.
TTCTATATTACAAGTCACAACGCGTCGAATGATTAGACACAGGTCATACATTATAATATGATACAATTCAGGCACTCGAATCAGTACTATCAGTGACCCCATGGATTTTCGGGGGTTTCGGTGGCAAATGGATTATGACAACATCTTCGATACGACGACGACTTAGAAAATAGATAATTTCATAATGACTTATTGAGTTTATTAGTTTCTATCCATTTAGATTATTAGGGGGAAAAAATTACTGTTAATAAATTGTCATTACTTTGGAGCAAGCTAGTGTGTGCACACTTCCCGACAAATTATTTTTATCCGTCTAGAATCAAAATTTTAACAATGACAATGATTGGCAATTTGAATAATCTTGTTTGTTTGTTTGTTTGTTCCCGGAAGTTGAAAAAGTATTATTATCTACGTCATGCGCATAGGGAGACAGGAATTAATTAGGTCATTATTTGTTTGTTATTAAAGGGGTTGGAATTTTTTGTATGAAGGCAAGGTTATCATTACTGCCACAATGTGAGAACAATAAACGATTGTTTGCGCAAAGGCCGAAGGAAGGCAAAGATTGAGATGAACACAATTATAATTATCATTATCTTCAGCGTTTGAATAAAGGACGCAGATTGCTCCCTAGAGACAGAAGAGCTCATTGTCTATTTTTAGGTGTTTGTTGTTATGTATATATATATATATATATATATATATATATATATATATATATATATGTGTGTGTGTGTGTGTGTGTGTGTGTGTGT
>JARFNW010123958.1:0-12406 GCA_031763155.1 Dirona albolineata
GGGGTTGGTTGATTCTTTTAGAGGGTGGAGTGTTTTGGGGGATTTCAGTTTTGAGTTGGGTTTTTTGTTTGTTTGGGTTTTGTTTTTTTGTGGGTTTTTTGTTGGGGGGGGTGTCAACGTTCCTGTCGGTGTGGTGACCCAATAGAATCTTTCTTTCTTTATCAATTTCCTTTCTACCTTTCGGTGTAAGGTTAAGTGAGGACAACCTTTCGACATTGATCTCTATCCAGAGTCTTCCACTATGCATCCAAATACCTACACGCCCTCTTTTCTATCACCTCTGATATCGTTTCTTGCCATTCTTTCTTTGGTCTATCACTGACCCAAGATAATGGTGTTGGAAACCCCCACTCCTGTCTGTTGCTGTTACATTCACACTCTCTATGTGTAAAAGCTATTATTATTAACGAATGCATTTTGGGTGGGTGGGGAATCTCTTCTCGTCTATCTAGACTCCCGGCCGATGTCCAATAACACCAACTGGTTGTCACCAATGAATCAAGGTGTTCACAGCACTACAAGAGGATGGCAGGATGGACAGACAACACAACAGGTAGGTAGCTGCCATACTGGTTGTTTGTTATATGTTCCCTTTAGAACCGTGATTAAACAGTGTAGGGATCAGCCCTGCATCTGGCCGAGGATAGTATACAAGGCAGAAGGCATCGATTCCCAGACCCAGGTAAAACGTATCCAGGTTAAGTGCAAGTCTGTGCCCCCTAGTACACATGGCCTGACACAGAGCTGGAAAATCTATGGATCAAGACTTTTAAGGCAAACAGGGGGTCAGCCCAATGTGCTGCCATACTGTGATGAACACAAATATCAGTGGTCAATTATAGGATAACCGTTTACTTGGGTTTTCCATTTCCCAATGATCGGTCTATTGAGAGTAAAAAAGTATCTTGACATTATTGACAAACAACTGTCCAATGATGAATTTTTAAATATTTTTTTTCGGTACTTCACGAATAGCAAGGTCAAGTTTCTGGGGGGAAATCTTTTAACGACCTTGCCCTATTATATCACGTCATTAATTTTTTCACTGGCTTAGAGACTTGTTATGGTCTATAACAAAAGAACAGTTGCTCACGCGTTGCTTTGTTTTACCTTTACCTTTACTGTTCACCTTTTCCTCCTCCTCCTGGTTCTCTTGTATCCTTTTGTCGTGTTTGTGTTTTAGATACCTGTCTCCTTCTTATCCCTCTTTCTTACCTTTTCCTTTCATTTCTTCATTCATTTTAATTGTCCACTTCCTCTTAGTCCTCCTCATCTTTCTTCTTCTTCTTCTTCTTCTTCTTCTTCTTTTTCTTCTTTTTCTTCTTCTTCTTCTCCACCCCACCGCCCCCATTTTTCCCATCTCCTCTTCCTTCAATATTTCCTCTTTTCCTCTTCAGTTAAAACAAACCCTAGTCTTTTTTAGTGATTCCAGTAGTCAGTGATAGGTTTTATTTCTTCATACCACTAACGCCATTAACACGATAATCTCAGCCAATCATTAATGACGTTCTTGTCTCATCACTTCCATTCAGTTTCCTCAAAACCCATTGGATTATTCGCCCCATGACGTCATCTTCTATAAGGGGAAAGACGTCTACGTCACATCACATGCAAACCATTCAGGGCAGCACGTTCGAACAGACAACAATAAAGACTGCGTAGCTTTCCATGACAAGCAACAGCTGTATCAACACCACCAACAACAACAGCGACAGCCACAACAACAACAACAGCGACAGCCACAACAACAGCAACAAAAACAACAACAACATGATCAACAACAAATGCACCAGCAGCAGAAGCTACATCACCAATACCAAAGCATTGAAAGACTTCCAATAAAAAACGACGTATATGAAAACACAACCAATACACGACTGGACAATCCCACCTACGAGGCTGTGTCTGTAGCGTCGACAACGAAATCAGACCACAATGTCAATGTCAAGGACAGAAGTTCAACGTCGTCGTTACATAATATGGGCAAACGTTCAACAGCGTCATCACAAGACAATATAAATCGTACACACAATAATAATAATAATAATAATAATAATAATAATAATAATAATAATAATAATAATAATAATGAAAACTGGGTGTTCAAAAAACTTAATGGGGAGCAGAATTCTTACTCAAAATACAATGACTTCATTGACGACGAGAGAAAAAGAATGCAGACTGCTTATGATGGTGTAGTGAGCTCAGGCATCAAAGGCGACCTCCGGGCAGGGAAGACAGACGACAAGTTTGTTTGGACGCTGGATTCCCATTCCCAGCAATTGTTCTACACTGGACCTCCGTCTGATGAGGACACAGTACTTGGAGGTGGACGCTCCCTGGGCCAGGACAGTGAACCTATTAAACAAGAGGTGCCGGAAAAAATTGATAAACCAAAGGCTCTAATTTCGTCATACTCTTTGGCCTTGGGAAATCACAAAGAGACGTCTTCAGATGTTGTTAGAGACGTACCTAAACTCGACGCTGGAGTGTCCTGTGATATTCAAGAATACAAACCAAAATACGGACATCATCAGGCAAAGACACAGACAGACTCGGAAATAAAAGAAAGACACGACAAGACGAGTAGTACGACCAAGTCAAATAACGACAAGCCTTCAGAAAATAAAGATCAAAATGTTTTCTCCACGTCGGCCAAAAATACTGCCATGAGAATGAATCAGAAAGCATCGTCCACACCAGTCCGTGGTGGCCATCGAGAAGACATCCAAGATGGCGGTGGTTATGACGAGGAGGTGAATAATGTGTTACTGGAGCTAGACAGAACGTTAGAGGTCCATGGGAGTGGGAAAGATTCGATCAAGTCGGGAGTTGTTACATCCAGCAAAATATTCATGGCCTACATTTGAATTTTTACAATAAATGTGAACGGCTCAATTAAATTATTAGAAATTATTAAAAAGCTAGTTATAAGAAAGGTTAGCTTTTTAAAATATTTTCTTCATTTTTCAATGCTATTTTTGTTACACTTTTGTTTCGTTGTTTACTCTGGACGGACAATATCATTTTGCGGGAAGTCTGCACTTAATGGCATCAGAGTACTGAATTTCCTTATCCTGCAAGTGATCCTCTGTATGTATCCCGGACCTGACCTCCACCCCCCCCCCTTTTCAACACACAACAACAACGCCAACAACACCGATACATAGTGTGTCTTGCTCGGCTCTCTACGGGTCAGTATCTGGAACGAAGTGAATCAATGCAATAACAGGGTGTAGAAAATATTCAACCTTTTTTAACATTAACAGGCAGGAGAAACAATGTTTTCATATATCATTAATGTATTGTGGGCAAGACAAAATAATGAGATAATGATTTTTATCTTCTTTTTTTTTTCTTTTTTTTTTTAAGGGGGAGGCCTGGAGACGGACTCTTTTCATTTTTCATTTCTATTTTTATTTTCGTCGTATGTTGTTTTGTTTTTATAAAAGGGAAACCCGAAACGTTAATTCCTGAAAACTGTCATGGCCGGGCATGTCGCAATGACCAGGGGCCCACTAAAGATGTTGTCCATAGAGCTGTGGAGGGTGTACTCGATGTCTACAGTAGTCTTTAAATTTAAACAACATGATGAGGCTACTGGGAAGTCATGGCAATAGAAAATCAGAGGTGAATAATAATTAGATAGCTTCGAATATAAACAGTATACAAAAACGAACGTTTCGAGTTTTTCTTTTATCAATAACATAGAACATCTAACAGCGGAACGAAGGAAAATAATTTCAGTAATTTTCTATCTAATTATTATGTTATTATTTATACACGGAATTTCTACAGTACGTTCTGAGTCCTCATGCCTAACTTTAATAAATGCTCATAACTCAACAATTGCATAGTATATAATATGATGCATGTGATGGGGAGTCGGTGGCGCAGTGGCTAAGTCAGTCTCCCTGGTTTCAATGAGTCGAGGGTTCAAATCCCGGTGGAAGCTCTGGGTTTTTTTCTCAAGACCTTGATCCCACTTTGCGGCGCTGCACTGCGGCTGACGCCTGGGTTATTCCGGTAAACCCTCGGAAGACCCTGAAGACAAATTTCCCCTTGGGATGAATAAAGGGCATTTATTTAGTTAGTTAGTTATTATTATTATAATTTATGTATGGAACGTGTGTTACAGTTGTGTGTGCTTCGATGAGGGAGTTGGTAATCACGCGTGAGTGAGCGAATGTGGTGTGTAAACGATAGAACATAAATTATGCATCTTATTAAATATCATGAACAGGTGTTTGGTTTTCTCTATGTCTTCTGTCTCTATCGAATACACCCCATTGCCTCTGTGTAACAGTAACAACAGTAGGCCTATGTGGCAATTGGCCTTATGCTTTTTGGGTTGATTCGTATCTGCACATTCTGAGCCAATAATATCATGTGCCTGGATAGTCAATGTTTCGAATGTCTACTAATCACTCTTGGGCACTGTCATTGTCATGTCATATCAAATACAGTAGGCTACTTCATGTTCAATCTGCGACAGGACTAGTGACACACAAAACGTCTTGTGTTGAAAACTTTGAAAGGTCCAGAGAGCAGTCAGACCCAGGGACCCCTCGTCGCTGAAAAAGACTACGCATAATGTTTCCTAACTTAACTAGCTACAGCTATTGTTAGTTGTGATGCGCCTAAATGCGTCTATACTGTGCGCTCCTCACGGAATTGAGAAGGAGCTCATGGAGTTGAGAAGGATAATTAATAACACGACCTGCTGGGGGATGAATGGTGCAGTCTGTGAGAAAGTGACAATAGCTATGTCTTCTTGCTTTACTTCACATGTTACTTTTTCACCTACCCGCAAATTTAAGAAAATAAGTCATCTCAAACTAAATGTATTATTGATGATATCAAGAATGAACACGCCTACAAAGCTGTGATTTTGAAATAGTTGCATATATTTTATTAATACGTAGTAATAATTAATATCTTGAGACAAAGCATGAAATCGGATCACTGTACAGCATGAATAAACAAACCAAATCAAACAAACAGTTTGCCCAATCATTTTTAGAAAATCTTTTGAAACCATCCCACTTTTCCTAAGTTAAGAATGAGCCTATAATATTAATGTTGTTTCTTATACAGAGTCCACCTTAAAGACCTGACAGTTTTCAATTGTGGACTACGCAAGCAGTTTTGTGTGGGCTGTTGTTAGCAACACCAACAGTGTCTAAAGATACAGAATAATATATCATTAATCATGCCATTCATTTATCAAAGGCCAAAATATAGGTAACAGTTGGGGACTCGCCACCTTTGGAACTAAAATGATGTCTGCAAATAGCACCCACTTGTCGCACAAATTCTCTACCTTGGAAGACAAAGATTATGTGCATGGTCTCTGAATTATTTTCTATATATTTACTGATGGATTGTACCCGTAGGTCTGCAGTCAACACCAAAATTCATCAACAACCCCTTCACCGAAACTGTAAGCAGGTTATTGTGTGATGTCATCACATTGTTTCTTTCCTACACTTGCCTGCATCGTACAAATTTGAAAACCACCACGGTTTTTAACTTTAGAAGAGTGGGGTGAAAACAAAAACAAATTAAAAGAAATCACGGAAAAACATTTTTAAAAAATACAAAGAAAATTCTTCAAAGAAAAACTGATTGCATATTCACAAGTTCATAATGTACATATTAATATATTTATCATGAAACAGGACACCAAAGCAAATGGACAATCTAATGATCAAGAGTCTGTGTGTTGAGTTCTGACCAATTCCCAATCCGACCACTTATTGTTTCTGTCTCCATTAATCATGGCGTTTTTGGTATTGGTGCATCTGGGTTTTGTTTAAAGAAGCCTTCCCAGCAGGAAAAAAAATGCCATAATTAATGTAAACAAAAACAATGGGTAGTCGTCAGCTTATCGGATTGGGACACTGGTTGGTTGAAACTCGACACACCGACTCTAGCTGATATGATACAGTGAGTAAAAAAATGATGAACTGTTATTTTTACATGATAAAAATAACAGCAGTGATAAGCAGAAATCATTTTAAAACAGAGTGGATATTGCATGCAAGACATGTACACACTTGCAAAGCGAAAAAGAAAACGCCATTACATTTCTGAATGGAACGTGTAAATGAATAGATCCCCAGTCAAACATAAGCAACTTGGAGTTAAAATCAAATTCAATGTATTAATTTCGTACAAAGATAAATGACTTGTTTACACCCCAGAACACAATATCAAATTGACTCTCCCACTCCCCTCAAATCTGTTTAATTGAAAGGACAAGTTTTAACATACCCTTGTGTAACATTTATTGTTTCCCACAAGTCCACTGTGACAGTAACAATGGCACATACAAAGTTTATCACCAAAAAGTCATTTCAAAATTATTTAACATTGCTTATGATGTTGAAAGACATGACATTCAAAGAGAAAGAAAAAAATGAGTTTATTCATTTTTACTGACCAGCAAAAAAAATTAAATAAATAAATGGAAAAAATGCAGTCGGTCCGACTTGGATGACAAAAGGAATCCATTTAAAAAATGGTATATAATAAAGCCCATAAGTAATCTATGTCAAACTACAGTGCAGCACACATAACTCATTCAACTCGCCCAGCCAAGAATTTGTCACATGAATATATATATGTGTCAAATGCAATTTTGGTAACCAAAGAAGAGGTTGAAGTAGAGTACAATTGTTTTGCTCTTGATGACGAAAACAAATTCAGATAGTCCTTCAATATCCACACTTGGCACGAACTTAACACATTTTGACCCCAAGCAATGTGTAATGCAAGAGTGTCAATAGGCCTCCCCCCTCTCTCTCCCTATCTACCATCTGTGCGCGCACACACACACACACACACACACACACACATGGGAGCACACCTATTGAGTTGCATGTTTAGAACGCAACATCAATCCTGTGAAAGATTCTATGCAAACATTAATTGTTTGCACCTTCTCATCCCTCCCCGCCTTTTCTCAATGTGAAAGTGAATCACACCATCAGCAATAAACTCTAAGTTTCTGTATTCAGGAAATGACAAAGAAAAAAGCATGGTTTGTTTGTTTTTTTACTATATATCCAAATGCAAGTGTTCTGCAAAAAGGTATTGATAAACTAAATCTAATTCAGTGATGAGGCGAGGAAGGTTTCATTGAAATAGTTGACTGGACTAGAAATCAATCAATTTGAGGAATCAGTGAAAGTTCGTAGGTGGCGTGAAATAAATACAAAAAAGACGATGGAACAATCCCAAACGTTTGAGAAATTCTGGAATTTGACAAACTCATATTCAATAAATACATGTTGCACTGTAGCTTGTCACCACATCATAGAAGGGGCGAGACAGAACACTTCAATTATTTTTTTTTAATTGAGCATCCTTCATAACTATTGTTTTTTAAACCTGCAATGCAAAACTTATGATATGAATGGCCATCAAAGAAACCCCTATAACACTCATTCCTATTCATATGGTAACGTACGAGGGTGGAGCCATGCAAATATAAGGAAAAAACCATTCCCTCTGATATAAGGATAAGAAACTGGCAACTCTACAGTGAATCGTCAATATGTAAATAATAAAATCAATGCACGATCCATCATCTTTTTTAAAGATATGAATTCATTTTCTTAAAGACTGGAGAAATAATGGGTCAAGGATGAATGACACACCCGGGCCAATGTCATCTCAAAGAGTAAAATTCAATTTTGACCCCTTTGTGCCCTCCACCCTCCCCCCATATAATTTGTAACAATTTTATCATAGTTATAGTCCTAGTTGGATTTGCTGGTCATTTCATGAGCACCAAAACAAAACAACATTCTTTTATTGGGGGGGATTTGTGTGTGTGTGTGTGTGTGTGTGTGTTTGTTGCCATCCGAACAAGCCATCGAGCAAAGGCAACAACAATTTTTTTTTAAAGAAGGATGTTAAAAATCAACATCAAACAAATATGAATATGGGACCGTTGGAGCAAATTGAAATCTCACGCATTTATCAACTGTGTGAACTAAATAAGACATAATATTCAATAACTATTCAGCAAACGCTATGGAATTTGAAAACAATCTGCCATTTGGGGACAAGAAGTGAAAAGCAAAATCTGTAACAAACACAAGTCACAAGTCAAAATTCTATGTCTATTCAAGCCGGTACTAATAAATAAATCAAATCAAAGTATGAAGACATTATAAAGGCAGTGCATATGGCACAAAACGTCATCAAACAGCAGAAACCAAAATCAAATACAATTAAATATCAATCACATCCACTCAAAGGAGGAAGACAAAAAAAAATCCACACTCATACGCACAATGTAACACTTTCTCTATGTCAGTTAACAAATGTAAAATATCTCAAGGGGTACTTTCGTTTTACAATTTGTAGTTATCATACTTTTGATGGAAGCACCGCACCATACCAATTATAGATAATGGTTGGGTTTTTGGTTTGTTTTGGGGTTTTTTTTTATATGAAAACAATTGTCCTCCTGTAATACTCAGATACCCTGCCACCTTTAAAACAATCAAGTTCTTCATTCACCACAAACTTAATAGTCTTAGTGTCTGTTCTCTTAATTGAATTGTGTCCATCCTCACCGATGGGGGCTAAAACTTTTCACTACAAATTTGGAATGTTCCTTTAAAGTAAGCGGCAACCTTGATTTTGCTCCCCTCATTAGAATTACACTTGAGAGCATACATCACATAAATCCTTGCAACACTACCAAGCCGCTACCAGGAAATGTTATGCTTTCAAAGTACTTTGTGACATGAAACACTTGGGAGGATGCGGCACAAAACGTTTGTGGTTTATATAACAATGGATTCTTGAGACAATTATGAAGGAATATCATTATAAACACAGAGCAACAAAAACTTGTTTAAAAACTAACCAGACCAGCAGGTCACAAGATGGTAATGTCAGGTAAAATCTATGATTGGAGGAACACTTGAAATAATTAAGAAAAGGGATTGATAAAGTGAAGTGTCCTTCTTTTGAAAAAAAATGTTCCAAGATTACATTGGGAAATGCAGTTTGGAGGAATATGTATTGCTGCAGTCACTGAAATTAACATATGAAATGAATGGCAAAGCTAGAAATAGTAGAAATAAAAAGAAAGTGAAGAATGAATAAAAAACAGCTAAAAATAACCTATATCATTATCATAGATTGAACCAGCAGTTTCAGTGAAGTCTTTCTTGGTTTTTTTTTTTCTTTCTTTTTTTTGGGTTTTTTTTACCTAGCATTGCAATACATTAAATTCCTATTTCTATCTCACCAGTCTGTTCCCATTTTTCTCAACCAGTCGCAATTTCCTTCCTGGTAAAGTAAGAGAGGCTGGTGGTATGAGAAGTTCACTGGTATTAGTCATTAGCAGATACCCACTTGATTAGGATTTACACATACAATTTCAATGCAGGGACACGAAACAAAGGGAGTCCCACATCTGACAGAAGCTCTTGAAATACAAATAACAAACAGATCCAAAATACTTTTGAGCTGCCTGTAACATTTCATGATACACCTTTCTTTCTTTACATCTTAAGTTGTATGGTAGGCTTATTATAGTCGTTGACATGTCAACTTGTTAAGAGCGCTGGGAAGGGGAGATTAAGTCTTTAATCAAAATAGTTTAGATGTTCTATACTGAAAGATAATTTTTAAGGCGGCATCTCCTGTGTTAAACACATGTCTGGGATAAAACTTGAATGAATCTCATGTAAATCGCCACGGCAGAAAATTGAAAAGTCCTGGGTTTCATATCCATATAGGCACCAAATGTAAATTTGTTTAAAGCAAAATTGAAACATTTTCTTTTTACTAAAACTTATATTTGTGATTGTCTTATACAGAATTGATTGTAAAGCGCATAGAGCATAACCTGGTCATGATTATGCGCTGTATAAATGCTATGTATTATTATTATTATTATTATTATTATTATTATTATATCCAACATGCCACGCCAAAATAACGAGTCAACTCCCCCTCCCCTCTTCCCCCACCGGTATCAAAACAAATATATTTCAACATAATGAAACAATCTGATTTTACAAGGTGACTAAAAAAAACAAAAAACATACCATCTCTACAGACTTCATTGGGTTAATTATAAAATTTGGAATATCAACAAATTGGGATGAACAGCTTGGAAAGCACTTTCTTTCCATTATTCATCAACAACAAGCATAGCATGAGCAGTTCATTCAGCCTAACATCTGGCATATATAAGAAAACACATAACAAAATGTTCAACACACACTAGGATTTTCCGTTGACCCAACACAGCGTGATGACCTCCTAACAATGTAAACCAAAAAGATGGGGGTCTGATTTCAAACATATGTCCCATCTTTAAAGCTATCTCTATTGTCATTATATGAGACACTCAAGAGACATACTACTGGTGGCTTTAAAAAACAAAACTTGATAAACTCACATCAACAATCTTGTTGAGTAGGGGGCTGTTATTTTTGGTCATATTTGAAATGGCAATATTTGTTCTGCCTTAGAGCATACAACAGCTTTTGTTTACAAAAGTATCACAGTCCATTACTATTGTTAGTTTTTGATTTTTCATCTCATGATGTTAATTACTTAAAATTTGAAAGTCACACCCATAATGGAGTGTGAGCTAGCTGAGCACCAAATGTTTGGGTATGAAAGCAGGGGGGAAAAAAACGCTATTCAAAATTGAAAATTTCAAATTCTTTTAATTTGTAAGTGACACCATGAATTTCATGAAAGCCACTCTCACAATAACTTATTTGCTTTCTTGTTAGTGAGAAGAAGAGATCATCATTGAAGCTATTGTCATGTAGTGCTTGCAAATACTAAGACTTGATTTAACTCCATCGAATGAGAAACGCGAGGCCACCATAGCGCACACCCCTCCCCACTACCCAAAACACCCATCCTCCATTGCTGCTGGTAGAGATGAGAATCATGATTTAACCCCTCTCCGCCCAGACCCTTTAAAATGGAAATACTGGTATACACACAATTTCTCTTTCATAGCATACAACAATCTCATCGATCCTTGCTGGTGAGTCTGTCAATAAGTTCTTGTAATGGAACAAGTTCCTTTTTGTCGATTAGATTAAACTCCTGTACAAAGTAAATGAAATGCTTGAAGCTGGTGTTGAGGTGAGCCTCCTCACTCAAATTCACCACTTCTTTGAAGTGCTGGTGGTAGATGTGAGCATAAACGCGGAATAAACGTTTCAGAATTGTCTTGGCAATGGAAAGGAAATTCTTAGGAAAAGGCACACCTGTGAAAGACAAGTAGGGAAAAGCATAAGATTATACTAACAACAAATATAGTAATAACAGGAGATAGGTTAAAACATGAGAAAAATTTGATCCCAAACATTTTCCCCACTACTGCTACTAAGCAAAATTCTATTTCATTTTCAAACCAACCCAGTAATGTAATTTACCTGCCAGACAGGTTAACTGATAATGGGTTAATTGTTTTAGAGGGGCAACATCTAAACACCAAAAACGGATTAGGGATTATGGTTTTCCTATCGCATCGTTCCAAGCTTCAGCGCAACCCACACTGGCATCGACACACATGTCTGATGTATATTTGGCATAAGCTATTCTCAGCTTCCGTCAATAATTATTTTGTCTGTTGATTAATCTAACATTTCAAAAGCAATCCTGATGTCGACCGCATAATGTAAGTTACACATGCTTTTGTTGTAATGTGCACTGATTGGTTTTCACTGTATGGCATGCTAGATTTAGATAGCTATGATTTTCACTCATGTAAAGTTTTATTTAGTCTGTGGGTCAAGTTACTGGGCAGTGAAGCTCCAAAATATAATTATCTATTGCATGGGGAGGGGGGGGTGGATTGAGACTTGGCACTGGTTAAATTCAATGGGTTGGAAGGCGAGTTATTGATTGGTTGAATGCTGGCAGGCTTACTCTAAGTTAACAATTTCAGTCTCAAAATGATTTCTCTTCAAAACATTCAACAACCGTCTTCAAAACATTTTATATACAGCCTGCACTTGTACATTTATATCTGGGGTAAAGATGACTGTAATATATTACTGATATCGGCCAATTTGACTTACAATTCATAACAGAGGAATTTCCTATTATTGTAAAATCCCAACAGCCGAGTCATGCATCAAAATATAGAAATGAGGGTTATAGCACTGGTACAATTCATATTCAAAATCAAGAATTTAGTCTTTCTTTCTTTCTTTATCATTTCCTTTCTACCTTTCGGTGTAAGGTTAAGTGCGGACGAACTTTCGCTATTGATCTCTATCCAGAGTCTTTCTCTTTGCATCCAAATACCTACACCCCCTCTTTTATATCACCTCTGATATTGTTTCTTGCCATACTTTCTTTGGTCTACCTCTTGGTAATTTACCTTGTTGCCTACATTCTA
>JARFNW010123968.1:0-12404 GCA_031763155.1 Dirona albolineata
TATCCTGTCTCTCTCTCTCTCTCTCTCTCTCTCTCTCTCTCTCTCTCTCTCTCTCTCTCTCTCTCTCTCTCTCTCTCCGTTTACCTTCTCCTTTCCCACGCTTCAACCTGTTGTTATTTATATGTTGTTTTTTTTCTGTTGGGCATGAATTCATTGTAAAAGCGGGTGCAGAGATCAAAGATTAATCTCGACTGTCTTAAATTTTACACACTTGAATATGAACAACATGAGAATGTTGCCACTCAAACATTGTCAGATACTTAGTCTCGAACCACCATCTTCACCATCATCTTTTGTTGTTTTCCCTTTTGTTGTTCAACAGTCGCCAACGCCACAAGAACATTGTCAGCGTGTTGGGGCTGAGTCTGGACGGACGGCTGCCATTCCTGATGACAGAGTTTGTTCTTGGTGACTGTGTCAAGAATTTCCTCAAGTCGAATGGTCCAATGCTGACTTGGCCACAAAGGGTCCGCATAGTAAGCCTATGTGTTAGGGCTTGTATGTCGATGGCCACAAACCTTAGCTGCCAGATGCAAGATATTGTTTTATAGCTGATTCGAGAGAGAAACAAATTTCTGGGCTCTAAAGTGTGCACTTAATTACACCAAATAAAAGGAACGCAAAAAAGGATTATGATGTAGCTTCAAGTGTAAAACAGCTATATTTAAAAAATACAGCATTTTGATTTTGCATTCCTTTTATTCAGATATTTAGCTTCTGGCAGCCCTCATTCCTTAATTGCACCAAAGTAACTGCAATTTGACATTAAATAATCAGAAACAGAACAGACAGAAATTCAATATGTTTGGGCCATAATGATCACTACCCATTTGCACATTTTAACAGTTGGTAAGACAAAAGGAGGTAAGACCTGAAATATTAGAATAAGATAAGTTAAATCAGATAGTTTGGAGTACAGAATTACGACCATTTTAAAAGAATTGAAGAAAATAAATCTCCTGGAAAGATATTTGATTGTAAACAGCAGGGGAAGATGCCCCGAGGCAGACCAAAGAAGACAAGGAGGGAAGTAATAGCAGGAAAGGTAGAAAGGAGAGAGAATTAGATTAGTTGATGCAAACAAAAGGACTCATGGTAGGGATTTATGAAATATTATTAAACACTGCACAGAAATATGCAATAGGTATTGGTACAGAAATAAATTTAAAAAAACCCCAAAAACAAATGCTTTTATTTTGTTCACAAGGGCACTTTTTCTACAGGGTATATTTTGAACAAAGACCGAAATAACGGAAGTGTAAGCCGCAGTGAAGCGCCAGAATGTAGGCCTTAGGAGTTAATTTTCTTGCTCATGGAAAAATTGCAATGCCGAAAGCCAGACTCGAACACGTGTCATCAGCATGGTTAGTGCAATGTCTTAACCTCTCAGTCACTAGGTCGTAGGTATCAGACTTGATCTTTTGTGTTTGTTTCTCCCTCTATCAGTGCCAGCAGGTGGCAGAGGGCGTGGCGTTCCTGCACAACACAAAGCCCCCCATCATCCACAGGGACTTGCGATGTGGCAACTTGTTCATCTCCGAGCATGACCTAGTTAAGGTGAGAAGACTAAGACTGAAAATAGTTGTTTTGCATTGTCCACAGATTTTACGAGGGGTTTCGTATCCAGCTTGTGGTATTACATTGATATCCTTGGGAAAGATAACTTCACTTGGATTGCCCCTCTCAGCATGTGTGTAGAAGGGTATCACCTCACAGGTGGGGAAGTAATCTGTGATGAACCTGAGTTCAATCCAGAGCCTAGTATTGCCCGATTCGAACCTGGGATATCATGATATTGCCGCGACTGGCAGTCTTGCCTCAAGGCCACTGATGCCACAATAGATTTTATTTATATATTTCCCAGGTCAAATGTGCTATTGTAAAAAGTGCATAGAGCATGGTGATGATCGTGAATAAGCACTATATGAATTACATTTCTTCTTCTTCTTCTTCTTCTTTTTTTTCTTCTTCTTCTTTTTCTTCTTCTTCTTCCTCTAAGTCCAACATAAGGATGACGTATGTCCCATTGCCAATGATGGTGAATGAGTTATTTGTAATCTATTTTTTTATTCACGCCTCCTCCCCTTCCCGCATTCGTTGTTTAGGTCGCAGATTTTAGTCTGACCAAATTGCTTCAGCCAATGAGGGAACAGTGTGACACAGATGATTGCAGCTGTAAGAATTTTGTTTGTTTGTTTTGTTTGTTTTGTTTCTTTTCATTAATAAGTTTTTAAATAATGAATTTTGAAATAACTCTAAACCTGCTTAGGGTTGTGTTTGTGTTTGGTTTCATGCATCTCCACAACAAGCTCATTATGAATCATACATGAAATGTTGTTGGTTTGGGAAAATGGTATAGCTCCCAAGTGTAAAACAAGGAACATAACAAAGCACGTTTTGGGCTTCCCCTTCATCATCTAACAAGCACAAGAAACATAAAACACAAGCTGATGTGGGGTGATTTCAAGTTGGCAGTGGCAGTATCAGAGCTGTGTGTTCTGTAGGAGATGTCAAGCGACATGCTGAGATACAAAAGCGGAGAGACCAGGGTGGAAGAGTGCATACCTCGTATTCAGATTTTTAACTTCTGGCAGCCATCATTCCTTCCTTTGTTGGTTTGTGGACTCTGAGCCTTTCACAGTCCTCCAAAAATACTTTATATATCACAATTACGCATATACAAACACAGACAGACTGCTTCATGCAGGCTTATTTCGTACCATGACAACAAAACAAAAAACAAATATTAGAATGTAAACAGCAAGGGAAATTACCTAGAGGTAGACCAAAAACAACATGACAGAAAGTAATTAAAGAAACCATAAAAAACAAGGGATGTAAGTTTGTGGACGCAAAAAGGAAGACATTGGATAGAAACCAGTGGCGAAAGTTCGTTTATGATGCATAGGCCTTACACCGAAAGGTACAAAAGGTAATTTGATCAAGAAAGAAATATATGGTCTGGTGGGAGTGGGGTTTTATCCGTTTTGTTTCAGGGTTAGACTGTCATAACTTTGTCATACAATGTAGTACCTGCACACTTCCTGCCTAGCGATTTTGGTTTGTCTTACTAGAATCAGCAATGATGTATTTTTTAGATATTATTATTATTATTATTATTGTTGTTGTTGTTGTCATCATCGTTATTATTATTATTGTTGTTTTGTCATTGTTATTGTTGTTGGTATTATTAACATCATTCAGGCTGCCATGCTGAAAGTTTTAAAGATAAAAACACTTTCTTTTTCTTTTCTTTTTTTACATGTCAGGCAACCGCTTGATGAGTGCATGTCCAGGCACGATTCGATGGACGGCGCCAGAATTGCTGCAACACCCCAGGGCTGTAGAGGGAGACAGTAGTACCATTTCCACTGCCTGCGACGTGTTTTCCTTCAGCCTGGTGCTATGGGAGATGGTCATGGTAAAGGACCCCTTTCACGAGATGAAGACGGAAACTGAGGTAGGACAACAATCAACTATTTGCATCCAAGTTTGTCTTTTTCTGTTTCCAGGAATCTAATGTTATGTCTTGTCATTACTTTGATGCGGTTCAGTGCACATTTCCAGCCAAGTTATTTTTGTCTGTTTGGAATCGGCAATATAACAATGACAACAATTGGAAATGTTTAAATTGTCAGACCCCGGAAATTAAGATTCAATGTCATCTTCATAAACCTAACTCTTACCCTAACCCTAACAGTCAAAGATTGGAATTTACTTCCTGAAGACTATGTCAACTGCACCAGGCTTGAGAAATTCAAACTGGCAACAGTGAAACATTTAAACTTTGGCTAACCCGGATAGACCCCCACAGTTCCTCGATAACCATTGCTCAGTAGTGAGCCATTTTCGAGCTAAAAATTTATGCTAGTGTATTAATTGTGCTCTGAGATGTTGGTTGACCTTGAAAGGTGTGTGTGACCTTGAGCTTGACAACAAAATAATGATAGAAATATGGATCTTTTTTCCTATTCAATTCTGGTGTCTTTTTTTCTGGTACTGCAGTATTTCCCTGGTACTATTACTCTCTTCACTCTCTTACTCTTACCATTGATCCACGTTTTTATGAAATGTCATCGGTTGCAGGTCATTGAGGTGGTCAAGAATGGAGGTCGTCCCGAAATACGGCCTGGCGCCAACATGCTCATACCGTACAGAGACCTGATGAAGACTTGCTGGGACCAAAGGCCCAGCCTTAGACCCCAATGTAAAACGGTGAGAGGGAGAGAAAAGGTCTAGGGACGAATTGCGTGGACTTTCTGTCCATTTTGTTTCCGAGAAGATAGATAATTCTCTGAAGATAATGCTAAATTGCTATTAGGGTGGTGCAATCTAGTGCACATTTTCTCGCCAGGTTATTTTTGTCTATCTGGAATCATCGATTAAATAGAATTTTTATAATTGTTTGTTACTGGAATGTAAGATGTCTCCTGTTCGTCATCTGCATGGGCGCAACGCTACTTACTTTACTTCTGACCCAGTTACCACCTGAGCTATTGCCCTTCAGTCTGATGCCATCTGCCTATCTGATGTAGTTGTTCTCGGTTGGAATAAAGGGTGTTGTAGATGTCTGGGTTTAGTGATAGGTTTGTGTGGTAGCGATCTTTGAATACACAAGAATAGAAAAAAGATTGCCGTATAGAAAGCGAGAATGGAATCCATGCTTGCAACGGCATCCGCATCTCGCCGGCAAAAGCAGACCGACATTTGACCAATGAGTTAATTTCAGAGGTAGAGTCGTGTTGGTCTAGGCATGGGTTTGATTCCAGCTTTCCGTTGGGTTGTACTTTTTCTTTTCTTTTTTTACAATTGTTGTCCAATTGTCTCTTTCTAGCATTTTCCGACTATTAAACATAACTTATTTAGATTATTGTATTTCTAAGTTGGAGGCGTGATGGCAGAGATATTGGGACAGCGGACTCTTGCGGTAAAGGTCGTGGGTTCGGATCCTACTCCAGTCACCTTGTTTTTGTTTTAGGCAAGATACTTTACTCCAATTGCCTAATTCGACCCAGGTGTAGAAATGGGTACCAGATTACAACTGGGGAAGTAATCTGCAATAGATCAGTGTCCTATCCAGAAGGATGAAGGGTGACATATTGTTACTCTGTCATGTCACGGAAACTGGCATAAGGCCCGGCTCTATGAGCCTCAAGGACCTTAAGAACTTGGCTACTATTTTCTTCATTTGATACATCTCCAAGCAACATGTTTTGAAATTAGTGAACCATTCGACACATCTCCAAGCAACATGCTTTGAAATAAGTGAACCATTCGATACATCTCCAAGCAACATGTTTTGAAATAAGTGAACCATTCCATGCATTCTAAGATCTAAGATGTACCTATATTACCGTTTGTATTTTTTCCGTTTTGCAGGTGGCCGTTAGATTGAAGGAAATGATTGGTGCAGCTCGATCTCACCAGCGTCAAATCAACAACAAACACGGAGCTCAGAAGTCACAAGACAATGTTATGTCTGTCTGATTAATCAGCCAGCCAAGACGGTTTGAGATGTGTGTTTTCCTGGACTTCACACAGTGTTAAAATCTACGTAAATGATCACTAGGCACGAAGTTTGATCTTGTGTGTTCAACTTGTCAAAGACGTGATCACAGATTTCTGTTTTGTCTGATTGTGAACGTGATGATAGGGCTAGGATTAGGTGCTTTCGGTGGAAGATTGAAAGGAGCACAACTTGTTCAGTCAAGACACTTTGATTATGTCCGTTTCATGTAGGTGTGTTCTCCTTACTGCTGGAACAATTCTGTGATGGAAATGGACTTTATGGGGTTCTATCAGGGAGGAAAGTCTCCATTACAAGTGTCCTGGGCAGTTCATATTTGTTGTCAAGAGTATTAGCTTGTCCCTCAGACCCTCGTACATTTGCACTACATCTGTAATTCTACACCATATTTTGATGAAACCTTTCAACTTCTTACACGCCTGTATTTGTGATCAATTGAAATTTTGAATCAAGAGTGAGACATGCGATATATCACGACCAACAAGAAGAGCAGAAATACTACTCAAAATTATCTCCCATATTTGTTAACTTCTCCCTGTGCTAAAATTATCCAAGTTTTTTTAAAAGATCTTCCTGATATTGATGCAGATTTTGACTGCTGCTAAGTCCAACCCAAAGGATGTATTTATGTTGGACATGAAGTATTGTATGATCTAGATTTGCAGCGAGTTTTGTCTTTAAAGTCATAGAATAGTTGCATATTTTTACGTCTCAGTTGATGAAAGCAAAGCTGTCCCAATTTGTTACAAGTGTTGTTGGCTTAGAGAAATATATGTAAGTTCTGCTATTGAATTGTGAAAAGAATGGAAGAAACAAGGGTACTAATGTTATTTTTTGAGGGGGGTTTTTTTTCTAAGCCATAAAATGTCATAACGTTACTTATGTTCCAATAAGTCACAACTCCTCACATTTTACCTCAATGAGGACAGTGACGTCAACAAGATATGTTCCTGCACAGCTTCCAAATTGTTGGTGCCAAATCTACGACTATTTATTGGTGCCTGTTTAGTGAAATACATTGCATTTGATTTACCAAAGAGAAATGACTAGTGTCATTGAATATTGTTTCCTTGATTGTTGATTTATTAATGTATGATTTTATTTTGGGACTACTGATTTTTATGATAACTTGTTTTTTATGTGACAGTTGTACTTAGCCTACGCAATTGATTGGGTGTAATTTGGATGAATAGGTCTGATGGATTTGATTGAATCGTCATCTATGAGTCAAAGATGCCAAATTAGATGTGAAATGATTTTTGAAATTTCATGTGTCTGATCTCGTAAAGTCAGACATTTCTGATTCTGTTCTTCCATTTCCATATTAAATGCCCCCAGTCACAATTGACGCATACATACACTACATGATACAAATACAGTGTTCCATCTTATTTTCCTTATTCTTTTCTTTTCTTTTTGACGACATTGAAAAGCTAAACCATATGGAGGGAGGTTGAAGGGTTTTGTTATAATATTCTTCGTAGATATTCTTTTCATTTTTAAGCATTTTTGCTTTATTTTATTATAATGCTTTTCACTTTCACTAGCTTTTTATATATTTGATTTTAAAAAGGGGATGTTAATTGTTTGCCTTCTTAAGATAAGAAAATTTAAATTTGATAACAGAAGTTTTCATCATACATTTGTTGATGAGCAATCGGGATAACACACTGGGTGAATTATTTTTATTTTTATTTTTTCCTTCTGTTTGCTTTGAATAGAAGCAATCCCTGGTATTATGTTGTCATTATCGCTAATTCAAGAAATATCACATGGTCATCATAATGCCTGTTTCTAACTAATAGACTGAGTTAAGAAGAGCTGTCAATAAAAATGAAACAGTCTTGATGAGTTCCAAAATTGATGACAGAATTTGAAGGGGACAAAGAGTGATGCCCTCCCTTTGTTTTCATTGGACAGCGTTTTGAAGGGTGACCCCGGGCAAAACTAAATATAATTGCTGCAGAGTTGGCGGAACAGTCTATTTTATTTATGGGTGGGAAGAGTTTAAAATGGCCAGGTAGCCAAAAGCCGAAGGAAAAGGTCAACTGAGCTGATTGACCTGATCTAGAAATCCGGACCCGTATGTATGGGTTAGAATATTGTATTATAATTATAACCACTGTGCCATTTGTCATTATTTTAAGAGGAAGAGTGAAAACATCACATTGCAAAATCCTTTTATCCTTTTTACACATTCTGTTCAAAATGACTAGATATCTTGTTTACATTTACAATGGTGTTGAAAAACTTCTTTTGAAAAAAATTGCAATTTGTTTTTGTGCCAAATGTCTATTATACTCGGAGCTCAGACCACACAATATTTTTGTGAATATAGTATTATTATTAAGATCAAAAATTGATTGATCTTCCCATTGTCCGCTTCACGTACATAAACCGAGATAATAATAAGCACAGACTGTGCTGGCAGGAAGACTGCCGAACTAACCCTATCCCTAACCCTGAACTGAATGATATTATTGGGTATAGTTTGTGATGGCAATATATTTATGTACTTGTGCAATTTGTGATCAGGAGATGTAAAGGGTTTTTGTTGTAATAGTCATATAGAAGCCAGAGGTGACATTCATTAATGTGGTTTTAAAAATCTGTACACCATATTGCACGCCCCGATTTTGCATTATATCTCCCTCACTGTTCTATTTTTCACACAATGGCATAACATTCGTTATCACAGGTCTGTTAACAGACAGCCAATTTGTTAACAGTTATTTAACCTTTACAAAATGAGATCTTGTCCTATGCTATAATGTGTTTGTGTTGTGTGCTGTAATGTGTATGCGTTATTGCTATGATATGTTTGTGTCCTGTGCTATAATGTGTTTGTGTTGTGTGCTGTAATGTGTATGCGTTATTGCTATAATGTGTTTGTGTCCTGTGCTATAATGTGTTTGTGTTGTGTGCTGTAATGTGTATATGTTATTGCTATAATGTGTTTGATTATCTACCAGTTGCTTCCTATTCTTGATTTGATAACCAGATTGATACAGGATACCTTATCTCACTGACCACTTCAGATTATTTTGTTTTAATTTTCTTCCTCCCGATGGTAGATGTGTTGTGTCATTGAGAAAGGGGAAACACGAAATGTCTGTTTATTGTACATTGTTTATACCAGAAGCCATTGAAATATTTTATACCATTGATTTTCCATATATCTAAGTTTCCAGCAGCTTTATCATATTGTTCTCGGATTATTTTGCGCCTTCGTCTTTATCATAACCACCACTACTTACAACCCCAGGTGTAAACATTGCTTTTCTAAGATGGTGTTTGAAACCGGTTTCCCCCCTAGTGGGAGCTTCTTGTTTAAAGATCTTTGTATCAAGTGATACTGGAATTCTGTTTTCTTGTTTTCGTATATATATATATATGTATGTATGTACGTACGTACCTACCTACCTACCTACCTACATACATACATGGATTCCAACTACTTTTATTGCAATTCCTTCCCTTTGTGCCCACCAAGAGACCAACTGGCTTTTCTGCTGCTTGATTTCGTTATGGTGTTCTTCCAAAAAATCAGAGATGAATTCAAATTTTTAGGAAACTAGTGAGGACTAGCGCAATATTTGCATGATGTATAATTTCTGAAAGTCAGTTTTGTTTGGAAATGATAACATGCTTAGAGGTTTAACCCCTACTTAATTGGCTTTTGCCTGATGTGTTTTGAAGTGAACACATACTCTCTGATATGTAACTTTTGTGAGTTAAGAAGTTGTGTACAGTTGGTGAATAGTATGCATAGTCGAGGTTGTGCAATTCCACTTCAGACGGTTTTAACTGTGCTGCCCTTTGCTCAAGATTTTCACATGGTGTTCTTCATTAAATTGTATAATGATATTTTTTATCACATTCTATTTTGGTACTTTCAAAATAATTATTGTCATTATACTTTGCTTTCTTTCTTTTTATATTGACTTTCATTTGCATTAATTTAAATCGACTTCTATCAAATATTATATTAGCAGAAATACCTATGATTCTATAATGTCATTTTTTAAAGTCATTGGTCTTCTTATTCTCTGTTATCGTATAATCGATGAAATACTTTTATGCTACATATGAGTGATGATCAATATTCCAATATGTGCTACCTTTTTTTTTTTTTTTCTGGTGTTGCCTTTTGAAATGCTTTGTAAGAAAGGAGCTGATTTTTTAATGTATGCATGCGTTTATGAAGAATTTCATGTGATGTAATTAATTTATGTGTACGCCCTTGTTTTTGTCAACTTGACTTTGGTATTTGGGAAGTATTGAAAATGTTATGAAATTGCATGTTCAACTTGCATACTTATAAGGTCTGTAAATCCCTATTTTAACATTATTGTTAGCAACATTTCCAAAAATAGAAAATCTAAGAGTAATGCATAATGACCTCTCCCAATTATTTTGATCAATTCTGCTAAATTACCTCGGATAATTACAACAGATTCTCGATTCCCGACGACTTGAGATTAAGCAGAGTGGAATTGAATTTAATACTGTTGACAGCACCTTTAACCCTCTAGTGCGCAGTGTACCAAAATTGTTACATCGTTTTTTTGTTCCTTGACTGTCCAATATGCCAAATAAGGCACATGCTGATATTTCTTCAAATAAAAGTTGTGACATTTTAAAAAGCTGGAACCATGTATCTCGGTCCATTTGTAGTGTGTTATACACACATTAAATTGTTCTACCTAAGAAATCTATCATTGGACACTAGAGGGTTAAGCAAAAACCAAATGCTCTAAAACATGCGCAAAAACTCAAACCCACATGTAAAGAAAATGAAATGATAGACACACACATTACAAATGAGTTTTTCTTAGCTGCCAAGCTTTCAATAATAAAGTTGTCCGTCATACTATCAGATGATTAATCAGGGATGGATTGACAGAATGTCTAACACACACAATTCTCACAGCAATAAGCTATCAAAAAACAATAATAACATAATTTTTCTGATTAACAAATATTTACTCCCTTGCGCCCCCACCACAGCCCAACACCCCACCCCAAGTTCATTAGTGATTGTTCCTTGATAACTATCGCTTGACAAAGGCCTTTGTTCGAAACGTATCATTGAAGCTAATTTATATACTCGCTCTATATTTTCTATAAAAACTGGGGCCAAGGGCTTCGTTCTTTACATCAATAAGGTGCTTAGTGACCCGACCAAACAGAGTCGCATGTCAAGATTTCTAGATCTGAGAATCAGCCCAGTGAACCTTTTTGTTTTCAACGTCAGGTGTCAGCCTTTTTAAAACATCAAGTTTTATTTCTTTTCCACGACTCTAAAGAGGGAAAGACAAACCTCTACTGTATCCCAATAACTCTGTGTACCAAAATTCAGACTAGTGACTCATTTGGTCCGGTTGTAACAGATATGAAATACAATTTGGATTTTTTAAATACCTATATGAGAAATGTGATAAACCTCACAAATAATTCTTTCCCTTTTTTCCTTAGACCTATAAAACTGCTGTTCTGTTATGGATACCCAATCATTATTGTTTATGTTTATATATATATATAATCTATCTATCTATCTATCTATATATATATATAGTGCAACTTCTGGATAACGACACCCCTGAATAACGACAACCCCTGGATAGCGACATTGACCCCTGGTCCTGATTTTTTTGCCATATATTATTAGTAATAAAAAACCCAAAATAGCTACATACATTTTAGTAAAACCCCTGTTTAGCGACATCGATATAGCGATAATTGGCAGTTGACACAAAAAATCTAGTGAAATAGGCAACCTTGTTTCCGACCAGCATTAATCTTGTACTCTTAGCCAATAAAAACGCTTTTTTTTTCCGACCAATGAGATGTCCTACTCGATAAACTACAGAGGGAAAATGGCGAGCACAAGATCAAATCAATGACAATACACATCGGAGTGACAGCGTAACTATTAAACCCATTATCAACAGGAAAAATACACATTCTAACGTGTCTTATCACAGGCACTGGTCCGCGCATCGCATCGTTATATTCACGGGTCTTACCACGCCCTCTTTGTCCGCTATCATGAAAACCTCGGAATAACGACACCCCTGGATAACGACATAATTTTCCGGACCCGGGCGATGTCGTTATCCGGAAGTTGCACTGTATAAAAATTCCTTTTGAGCATGAACTAATTTTTTAAAAAGCACCTGACTACCTTACTGAAACATGAGGTGTACATTGTAATGCATCCCAGCTGCTATAGAGATCCACGTCATGTTTAAAACTAGTACTACACATCATATATAATCATATATATATTACAGTAGAACTCGGACTTAACGAACTAGCTCGGTCAGTTTTAATAGTTCGTTGGATGCAAGGTTCGTTGGAGCCAAGGGCATATAATAATAATATTACCAGTGCCCGCTGCCATTCGCGGACACGCTGATCTGTGCATTTTTAGACTGACTGCCCTGAAAACAAGCTTTCTGGGGGTTTTTTTTCAAGTCATTGATGTCTGTCGTTGCGTTTATTTAAAAAAAATAAACAAAAAGGAATGAACGACAAAACAAACTGACGTATAATAAATGGCGTCGCATAACTCTTAACTCTCTCTCTCTCTTATACATGCACTCTACTACTACAGCTCTTTTGGTTTATAATTATAAGAGACTGGAAGAATTCAGTTTAATCAATTTCATGTCCAATTCCAAGGCAGTCCAACAGGGCTCACAAAATGGGTTTTAAGTTGATGAACCTCCAGCAACACCAGAGAGATTGTATTGAATCTTTTTTTACTATATATATATATATATACTATCTACTGACTTGCCCAGGTGGCAACTCCCAGTTGTCCTGTAACTGAAGAGTAACCACTGGGGTAACAGCAAGTGTTTATCGGTAA